>JARJDX010110812.1:0-21367 GCA_030264735.1 Gymnusa sp. GC000175 | reverse complement strand
TAGATATTTAATTTTTAATAAATTTTAGTAAAACAATGTAAAAGAGTAATTTTAGTAAAACACTAAAATTTTGACAGTTAATAAGAATTACATAATATATATTTACAGTCTATAGTTTGAAATAATTCTCTAGATTCTAGAACATTATTATTATTAATATTCAATTTTCCTTATGTGGGCATACGTTACCATGACAACGTAACAAATTTCAACTGTTTTTAATATAAACGTAAATGTTTATATAAGATAGTGGACTAAATAGTGTTAATTAAAGTCAATAAAAAAAAATTGTTTGGGGCCCAATTTTCATTTGCCAATTTTCAGACCCCCGTAACCCTAAATTCGGCCCTGCCGAGGAGCTCATTTCGTAGCCGAAAGAATTTTAATGCTACGCAAAGGAATTTGAAAAATGCCCATAATCTGAAATATAACCATTTTTTTGTAATAAGCGACCTAAAATTAGGGTGTAAATGTTTGGTTATAGTTGAGTTTTAGAAACTCACAATTTTTTGACCATTTTAAAAAGCAAAATTTTCATTTCTTAAGCCTCATATTTCCTTTGTTTATCAACCAAAACAATTGACCAAACAACGATTTTGTAGTAAAAAATTTCAGCTTAATTTTTTTTAGGAAAGCAGGTACTGGAGGTCCAAGTTACGAGATGCGTTGGGCTAGACCAGAAGACTTTATGGACCTCAAAATTATGCCACGCATGATCTTAGACCACTTGCCAGAAAATGTTTACCAAACTATAGATACAATATTGAGAGAACAACGAGATGATGCCAGTGAAATAATTTAAACATTCCCATTTATAAATTAAGGACATTTTGTATTATCATATGAACATAATATTGTTTTTGACTTAATTGTGAGAGCAGATGACAAGCATTTTGTTTATAATATTTAAGTGCTAAGATATTTATATTTTTATATATAGACTTCTTGTAAATATATCTTTATTTTAAATAAATCAATTTTTTATTGAAATATTATTTTTAGACGCATTTTTATAATTTAAACGCAGCGGGAGATCTGTTAGAGATGTGAGTTGAATATTTAGGCCTCAAAATAATGAGTTAATTTACTCTTTTCAAGCAATTAAAGTTAAATTACGCATAAAACATATCTATATTCAAATGATTTCGCCTAATTATTCATCAATATTTAACGGTTATTACATAATTTAAGCAAATATCACGTGGTTGAATCTTGAACGCACCCATCTCTACCAGAGCCGTCATTTGTGAATGGCCAGAACACTAGAAGTTAATTGTCAAAATCATAATACTGTAATGGATTTTCATAACTTTAATTAACAAAATTGTTATTTTCAATAATTGGACTCGAATTACAATTAATATGTGAATTATTTTATTATAATTGATGAGAGCGTGGAGATTTAGTTAACAATATTAATATTTGACATTTAAAGGTAAGTGCAATTGCATTCTAAATTACTACATAATCAAAATTCGAAAAGTAAATCGTGGAAATACCATGAATATGCCTGAATGCACTGTAAAACAAATGAAAAAACCAAAGACAAATGATTAAAAATGACATAACCTCACTTTTTTAATATCGATAAAGCGCCGTTGTTATTACTAGTTAGTTACTGTTTCTGTTAAGATTTTATCTCTAACTGACTATCGAGTTAATGAGTATTTTCTGTCGTGTTAATTGTGGTGTGTGTATGTGAGTGTCAGAGCTTGTGTGTAAAACAGGAGGTCATAACCTTATTCAATCAGAAGACCCCCTTTTTACAACTGTTTTTTTTGTAAGGCCCAAGACTAACCCTGTTGCATTTATGAACTACAATTTGAGAAAAGTTGTGCTCATCGTTGAAAATGCAGTATCAATAATTTGTTTCCCGATGACAAACGGTAACCCAGTCAGTGTCCGGGTATTGAATACCTTACCTTTGGAATCGAAATTTCGTGCTTTTCCACTGGCACATTTATTGTCATCTCAATCACGTTATTTTTGGTTGTCTCCTCTGCCTTTTTTCTGTTGGTATTTATTTAATATTCGGAGCTGTTCGTTGTTCTTTGTTTCTACATGGCTATATCAAATTAGCTGCCTCGTTTTGATTTCGTCGATTAAATATGACTAGATCTCTTGTATTTGGTCATTATACCTTCTAATCGAACCATTCCGGCTGATATTTGCCAGAAGTCCATTTCCAGTTCCAGTAGTCAGTTTTATAGTGATTTATTTAATTTTTATGTTTTACACCCATACAGGGCCATGCTTCTGAAGATAAAAAGCAAGCTTTTCATTTTCTTGGATATTTTCTTTGACTACAGCAAAGAGTTTATGCTCCCCTATTAATGTTAAAAGTCGAAGCGTGTAGTATGCAGTTGTATCCACGTTGTATACCCATCCTTTCTCACGCGTCATATCTGTAGAGCAACTCCTGTCTAAAACCTTTTGAATCGTCGGAGATGTCAAATAGATGGTAACTAAGTTTAATTCTAGATGTTGATTGGTGGTACAGCTGTTTAAGGTGATATGATTGAAATATTTCTTGTAGATCTTTCCAGTGTTTGCCACAATTTGTTTATAGGTATGGTATTGTAGACCTTTGTGAGGTCCACAAGCATCATGCCAATCTCTCTGTTGCCGCTTTTTCTCATTTAATTGTACCAAACTAAAGATTTTATTTACTCAAGAATGACCATTTCAAAAGTAAGTAACAGTGATACACTTGTAGTTCTCACTGAGGTTTCTTTTTTCCTTTTTATGGATCGGTGTTATCTTTCTTATCTTTCAGGTATATAATGAGCGTTGGGGTTCCGCTTTTGAGTAGTTCTGAAGGTATTGCTACAGGCCGCTTGCTTGACTAATGTGGCGCATCATCATTTGGACCACATGCTGCGATCATTCTTAAAAAAACTTGGCGTGTTGTGTGGCGAAACGAAACTGGCGCAGTCGGTAGGATTGTACATTTCAACGGTTTACGTTTTCTATTCCAGTCGTCTTGTTTTCGAGGCTTGTTGTTGGGTTTTTTTGCAAATTGAGTTTTTCCAAGTAACGGGGGTGCTAACCCGACGCCTTAATCTTAACCCTCCTCTTTTATTGGGGATTGGAACCGACTGGTTCCAGTGATGAGTCACTTTATCCACTCATCGCCCTTCGCAGGCAGATTTAATTATTTTTAATTTATTAGAAACGAATTAAATAAAGAATATTAATTATTCTGTGAACTATTTTAGATAATGGTTGTTAGATCTGTTCCGAAACGCAATGTGCGTATTTTATTAGTAGGAGACCGAGGTGTAGGCAAAACATCATTAATTTTATCATTAGTAAGTGAAGAATTTCCTGAAAATGTGCCGAGCAAAGCGGAAGAAATTACAATACCTGCAGATGTAACACCCGAACAAGTGCCCACAAATATCGTTGACTATTCATTGGCCGATCAAACGGAAGAAGAATTAAATGATCAAATCAAAAGGGCCAGTGTGATTTGTGTAGTCTATTCAGTTGAAGACGATGAGTCAATTGATAGAATATCTACGTACTGGCTTCCAAAAATTAGGGAAGTTTGTACAGATGTTCAATGCCCCGTTGTTTTGGTTGGAAATAAAATTGATGCTGTGGAATACTCAACGATTGAAGTATGTTTTAAATTGTGTTTAAGTGAATTACTTAGGAATTATTTTTGTTTTAGGGGGTTTATTCTATTATGGACCAATATTCAGAGGTTGAAACTTGTGTCGAATGCTCAGCCAAAACTTTAAAAAATATATCAGAAATGTTTTACTACGCACAGAAAGCAGTTTTACATCCCACTGGTCCAATATATTCAGTTGAAAATACTGATGTAAGTAGGATTATTGAAAATTATTTTACTTTTTTGATACCGGGTGACAATAAAAACTGAGTTACCCCTTTAGTTTATTTATATAATACTAGCCGAAATTACCTATTATTAATTGTAAAATCAAACCATATGCTATGTAATTAAAAGCAATGCTAACCCCCATTGTACTATGTACAGGGTAGATATAAAGTGTGTCAATTATCTCAAGAAACTATCCATATCCCATTAAAAAACAAAAAACACGTGTTTAAAATTTTTTAAAGAGCTATCTAATAATGCTGTAATGAAGCCTCCCCTTTCGCCCTAAAACATTTTTTTATAATTATTTTGTGTGGCGCTGGAATCACAGAAAAAAAATTATCGCAAGATTACTTTTTCCTGTGATTACAGCGCCACCACCGAAGATTACAAAAAAGCGGTTATAGTAAAATTTGAGTATTTTTTCCGCCCAATCCGAATCTGCAGTAAAAGGTGGTATAAGAATACATACTCTAACAAAGGTCTTCTGTCATCGGCCGTGGGGATGCTCCTTATAATGGCGAGCGAAACGTTAGCAATGACCAATAAAACTCATTGAGATAAAGGGCTCCTCAGTTTTTACTGTTACCCGGTATATTTTAAATTAGTTATGAAAATTACACTACCTCAAAATAATTTATCAGCTTGGTTTTCAGTTAACAGAAGCTTGTAAGAAAGCATTAATAAGAATATTTAAAATATGTGATATAGACTGCGATGGTTTACTTAATGATATGGAGCTAAATAACTTTCAAAGCAGGTGCTTCAACACACCTTTACAACCACAAGTGTTGGATGATGTTAAAGGTGTTTTAAGAAAGAATTTGGAAGATGGTGTCCTGCACAATTGTGTTACTTTAAAAGGGTTTTTATATTTGCACAGTTTGTTTATACAAAGAGGGAGGAATGAGACTACATGGACTGTATTAAGGAAATTTGGTTATAATGATAATCTTAATATGTCTAAAGAATACTTATTTCCAAGGTACGATAAAAAAATTATAAGTACTTAACACATTTCAATAAATTTTTGTATAAAGTTTAAAGATGGCCTCTGGTTGTACAACAGAATTATCTCATCGTGGCCAACAATTTTTAACACATATTTTTGAAAGACATGATAAAGATAGGGATCATGCACTTTCACCTACTGAATTTGACGAATTATTTTCAACATGTCCAACACCTGCGTGGGGATCAGATGTTAGTGCAATGGTACCTACAAATGATCAAGGCTGGATTACATATCAAGGGTACATGTGTCAATGGGCTCTTATGACACTTACAGATTTGCCAAGAACATTTGAATATCTAGCTTATTTAGGTTATAATATTTATGAAAATGACTCGCAGGTTACTGCTGTGCAAGGTATAAGAAATATTTATGCATATATTATATCTTTGTTAATAATTTTTCATGCAGTTACTAGGGAGAAAAAATTAGATTTGGTTAAGAAACAATCCAGTCGAAATGTATATCAGTGTCATGTTATTGGACCTAATGGCAGTGGAAAATCCAGCTTTTGTAGGAGCTTTATAAAATCTGTAAGTGAGGTTAACTCACTTGATGAATCAGTAAATTTTGATAAATAATTTTCAGAAAAATCCCAGAATAGAAACTACAGGTACTCCTACATGTACAGTTAATATGGTGCAAGTTTATGGGCAGGAAAAAATTATGGTGCTGAGAGATATTAATGTGAGAAATGTGTCAGATCCATTGCTTCCACATGAAGTTCAATGTGATGTAGCTTGTCTTATGTATGACTGGAATAATCCTAAATCATTCGAGTATATTGCAAGGATTTATATTGTAAGTATTTTTCACAAATGCTTTTATGTGTCTTTATTCTGTTTTATGTGTTTTATATATTTTTTTTTATTTCACAAGTTCAGTACTTTTTTTAACAATATTTCCAAAAACTAGTTTTATATTAAGGTGTAAGTGAACTTTTAAAGTTTAAACCAATAGTGAAGTTTTTGTTTAAGTCATATCTGTATAAATAGATAAATACGGTGATACAGTATTTTTGCAAATGTGTACAAAAAATTACACTTTATGGCCTTTATTAGGCACCTAAAAAAATTTGCAACTTACAAAAACTGCTAATTAATATTACATTAGAATGAATAAGAATTATAGATAGATACTGGTCTTCGATAAAAATTTCTTTGAAACATCCTAAAAAAAACTGCTAAAAATCCAATAGATCCACTATAAATCACTCAAAAATTGCTTAAAAATTACTAAGTCCTCTCTGACTATCGCCTAAAACTGCTTAAAATTTGCCTAAATTACTAAAAATCCATTATTAGAAATAAATATTTTGTTCTTTGTACTTTAGGCTACAAGCCACATGCAATTATCACAAACAAGAACAGATTTAATCTATTAGTTCGCTGTATTTAGAAATAAATAAATAATTAACTGTGGGGTTATGACCATTATAATAGACAAGTTTAAATTACAAATTTATTAAGTGACATTTCGGCCCATGGAGAGGACCATCATCAGACAATATGTATCAGTTCAACATCTCTACAGTAAATAATTAAATAATAGACGTGAACATGAAAAACTAATCAATAAATAATATCAAAAAACTGACTAAACTCCCAAAAAAAAACTCCCCTGAAACTACTATAAATTTCACAAACAAAATTTACAAAATTCTTCTCCATTAGATCCACTAAAAATTCTCTAAAGCTGCTAAAAAATTCTATCCCTAAAAAGTCTTTAAAACTACCAACACCTCCGAAGAACCTGAAATATTCTTGCTCTCATTAGGTGGGTTGAATGTTTCTGCATAATTTAGAAGAGCTGCAACCTTTCTGTTTATTGCAAAAGTATGTATGCATGGAAAATTGGAGATGCATTTTTTCGTCTTTTGTTATAATTTCTTAAAACCAGGAAATACTCAAAAATTTATCCATGCGTTTTTCCAGATATAATATGGTATTATAAATTTGCGGTAAATGCCATACCTTTGCAGAACATTAACTACTGAAATGCGCTCTCATCTTCAGCGCATCTGATTCTTCTGGTTTTAGAATAAAAGCGCAACCTTACTCATTTTGTATGTTATATGATGTTAAAGGCGTGCTGTTCAAACTGTGGTGCGCGAACCTTTTTTAATAACTCTTGCCGATTCATGCTAAGCGATACGCCCTCTAGCGGAGAAAAATGTACTTATCCCATAGTGGGTACTTCATTTAATTCATAGATGTTTACATATTTAAACGATATTTAAAAATTGACCAAGCATAAAAAAGACCCAGAAAAGAACCCAGCCACAGAAAAACACACAAAAAAGCACCAAGTTACTATTATTATAATTTGTCATAACCTTATTTTACCCATTTAGTGGAATAAAATATGGCGGGAAGAATTAATTTGAATCGCCTATAATTTTCTAGAATTTGCAGCAATTTTGGTCAAAATAACAATGATTTTGGTTAAATTAAACAAATTTCATCAAAATTTAGATAATTTTACATCTTATTATCGATTTATATGGTAAATTCCTTTGTGGTGATAGTTTATACTACAAAATAAATTTTTCTGATATAATTGTGGTTTATCATACCGTAGATAAATTTTTATCAAGTACCGTTTTTTTTTTAGAAATATTTTGCCGAAAGTAAAATACCAGTGTTAATAATAGCGTGTAAAGGTGATTTGGAGGAGGTGCGTCAAGAATATTTATTACAACCGTCAACATTTTGCCAGAAATACAAAATTTTACCTCCACAGCCATTTAGTATTAAAGGACATGTAAGGAGGGATGTGTTTGTAAAGTTGGCCACCATGGCTGCTTTTCCGTAAGTTTTTTTTTATTTATTAGATTAAAAAAAATTAAATTTAATTTGAATATAAATCACAATAATTTTTTTGTTCAGTCGTTTCCAAGCTGCTTGGATTTTATTTTACAAAAGCAGGTTTGTTCAATTGTTTAATTAAAGTACACCCACAGCAGCTATCACTTAAATTTTGTTGGTTTTTCGGTGGTACTTAATGATATTTTCTTTACGTTCCTTTGATTGGAATGTTTTTGTTTTGCAGTCCGTTACGTCGGATGGTTAACATGTTACTCTTAAGACAACAACCAACCGAGTGGTTTAGTCAAGTCTACAGGTTGATATTATGATATTTTTAAAGTTTTTCTTTATATATGCATTCTGAATGTTTGTTTTAAAATTGACTAATAAAACAAATATGTAGTTGTATTTTTGTAAGAATTTGAACCACACAAAAAAAACTAACAAATATTTTTGTCAATTACAGTTGATGAATCTATTAAATAAAGATTTTTTTACTATTTGCCATAAAAGAATGTTTATATTTTGCGAACTTTTGTTTTAAGTTGAAAGCATGATCAGTCAATAATCTTTATTTATAGATTTCCAATCACAGTTTACATAGCCATGTGAATGTTATAATGCGCTACAAAAATGTTTGAATTAAATAAAAGTAATATAGAGCGACATCTAGTGGCGGATTAACAACATATATAGCTGAAGCTACATACCCTGCCTACCATTCATATAACCCATTAGGTCTTTCTTTTTCTTTAATAATAAATAATCAACATAAAATGGTTAAGGACCTATATCTGTTAATAAAGAATCTACATTTTGCTTTAAAACAATTTAAATTAATTCAAATAAAGTTTATAAAAATCGCTAAAATTTCTTGATGCATTAAGTATTTCTGGATTCTGGAAGTATTGTAGTGCTTTTTACCATGAAACTAATTCGTTTCACAATCCGGTTCATGGTATTAAAGGCATTCCCATATCAGCATTGACAGTCAGGGACTACATTAGACGGTTTTTCCAGTCGTGGTTACCATCTTGCTCCATTAGATATGAGATTCGGCGGCCTAAATAGTGGTTCTGCACCTTATAGTTTGTCAAGGCGTGCAAAAACTGTAGTGATGTACAGATGGTGGTGGGTAAGGCGAATGCTGCTCTAGCTTAGCCAGATGTCCGAATAGTGGCAAGGCGGCCATGGGGGAGTGAAAATGAAACTACACCCATCGCCACAACCAAACGCGTCTTACAGCTGAAAATGATATTAAAAGCAGGTGGCTTGAACACTTCAGAATTTGACTGATTATGAAGAGCAGAGAGGGCAGGCTCCTACCATCAACGAAGTAGGAAGTCACTCGAAAGAATAAGCTTTGCGAAAATACCTGAAGGTGATGGCTTACCTCCAGAGGAGTTCAAAAGTGATGAGCTAGACTACATCAGTTCCTTAAGGAAATGTGGCAAAGTGAAATTGTTTTAAAAGAATTCAAAAAGTGTATGATTTAAAAAGAGAAAGGAGACTGCTTTGACTGCAACTCCTATAGTATAGGACTGATCGCCATCGATTTCTGGTGGCATCCTGCTAAACCGTCAGAAAATGGCTGAAAGGATACTTCCCAATCACAGTGGTTTAAATCTGGACCTGCAACAGATGCGCTATATTCTCAGTGAGGCAGATTCCAGAAAAGCAGCAAGAACAATACCAACCATTATATATGTACTTTGTGGATCTGGAGGCCTTCAATTGGATTCGCTTCCGAGGATCGTGGTACGAAAAATTAGTTGTATTGGATTTGGATTATTTTCGATTTTATGAGGCCCTGAGCGACCCACTATGCCCGCTGCCTAATCCGCCACTGATGACATTTAAAAAGCTTGCCAAATAATACTAGAAAAAGCCGCATAATCCGCCACTGGTGACATTAAAAAAGTGTTACTAAGATAGTAAAGACAGATCTGATCCATTAAGAATTTTTCTCATGCCAAATGTAGCCTAAATGTAAATTGTGATTGCATCGTGTTTTTGTAGCATAGTTTTATCAAGCACGCATTAGTGTAGTCCCCTTAATTAGGTTTTGGAAGAATGGTTACAAATTTTGTGCATGCTAGACAGTGTGTATTTAGGGATTTAATAAAACAAGTTTTAATTTAAAAATGTTTTAGGAATCTCCGCGAATTTGGTTTGTTACCTAGTGATTCTACAATATGGTGGAAAGCAGGCCTTGGAATAGCTGCAGCTACAGCCTTTGGATTTATTGTAGTAAAAGTCCTTAACACTTCCGATAAAGTTAGATAGTTTATTCGCTCTATTTTACTTTTGCAAGTGTAAATATCAGAATTAAATTGCAAAGTTTAGTATGAATTTTACGCTTGTGATTGGTGTAGATAAAAAAATAGTGTAACCAATGCAAAGTTATAGCCAAATATGGAATAATTATAATTTTTATAAGTTCCGAATAATCTTGGTTCAAATTTTTTAAGCCTTGTAATAAGTCATAATGCACTTTTTTCTTTTATTATTTATTTTGAGACTATTTCATACATGGAAGAAATTTCCTTGTATAAAATATAAAAACTGTTATCTTGAGAAATTACAATGACTTTGAAGGTTTACATCTATCTTCTCTAGTCTTTAGTATAAATATTAAAATGTACTGCCAATCAGTTAAAAGAGGTTTGATTTTGTTTTTGTTATTAGGTTGTAGGTTGTACCTTAATTTAATCTAAAAATATATAACAGAGTGAGGCAGAATATAATAAAATTAATCAACGTAGTTTAATTATTTTGTATAGAACATATTTACTTTAATTTTTAATAAAGTAAATTTAAATATACATATATTATTTTATAAGTAAGCGATTGAATCTATACAAGTCTCCTATTTTTTTTTTAATTTGCCCCTGAACCTTTTGAACATTTGCTTTATTGCATCTGCCACATTTTTAAGTGTTAAATGATATTGGAACCAGAGCCGTTAATTTTGCGGCCTTAAAGAACATGGTGGTGGCGGGAACACTCTTACCAAAGGATGATACGGAAGAGGCACGACGTGCAAAGAAAATATAATTCATAGAAAGAAGAAAAGAAAACTGCATAAAAGAGATACAAACAATATGCATAAACTACTCTAAAACCAAATACATGATGGTTAATAGCACAAAACCACTCCCACCGCATATTGACGAGGGTGACATTTTTGAAGCGGACGACTCCCTTAAATATCTGCGCTCGCTAATCACCAACACGAACAAAACACTAAAAGAAATACAGAGATGAGTACAGCTATCAATGCGACTACGGACTAAAAAAATAATCAAAATACCTACGAAATTAACTCTGTACATATGGATGAGACATGAGTGGTCTCGAAAGACGGCGAGAGAATTCTGGGGATTTTTTAGCCAAAAATTTTCGGAGCAATATATGGGACACATGGGGACAGGAAAACAACTTCTTCGGTGGACACACTATTTAGGGAAGGATGCAAGAGGTAGGTGTACAAAATTGGACTTAAACTGTCCCAAGATGGGGACGAATGAAAGGAGCTAATTTGAAACGCCAATACGCAGAAAGGGTTGCAGCGCCACAATGATGAATATTTTTAGGTGCTACATCGGCATTTGGAATAATAGTTGCGAAATTATGGGGTGGAACTAAATTCGAGCGCTCTTGAGTCACTTGTGCGTGATCCAAGACTACTGACCGCCCACGTGTTTTTTGATATGCCCCCTCCTGTAATTTTATTATTTTAAACAAAAAATGGGATATTTCGGTAATCTGACGCTTATACAAGGGAATTTCTCTAAATGTCACGATTTATGTTTTGCTGTTGTCTTACCTTACCACGTGTCAGCATCTACCAATCACTGCGCGCTGGACCCGATAAACACTCCTGCTTTGTTATAATGAGGGAATATAGATGACCTAACATTAGTTAGATCAATTTTGTTACCTGTCCTTGTTTTAACATTATATTTATGTAAAATTCGTCAAATTTGCAGTTTTCTACATATTGGCAAAAGGGTACGTTTGTTCGCGCAGTTTTTGACTTTTACCAGTCACTTTTTTGATGACTCATTGTAATTGTTGTCAAGAAGCGTAATTCTGATATGGCTCAATTCTAAAAACTCAAAAGCTTCCATAAAGATTTTAGCTACTATAGAATACAAATGAGACCACATGATAATGTATAGAATGAAAATAAGTTGACGTTTATGCAGTAATGCGATGAGATCAGGTGCGTCTTATAGGATATCATTTATTAATTCAAGTCATGAATAGGTACATTTGTGAAAATTGTTCTTTGTTGACGCTAACTAATAAGTCACCTTTTTAAGGTGCAATGCTTATATGCTACGAAGTGCTTGGAGTTTTCAATAAAGATGATTTTCCTGAATGCGGCAATAAACTATTTGTAAAATATTTTGCGATTTTGTATGGGGGACGATTGGCCGGTAACCTTGTTTGTGGACGTTCGGAAGCGAAACTAGAGGGAAGGTACCATGAAGGAATTAACTACCTTTGATTGTCTGGAAAAATCGAGAACAATTTAATGGAGTCACGATTTAATTTGCGATAGGTTCTCAATTAAAATGAATAAAAAAAAAAGACATCAATTTTAGAGCATATTAGAAATTAGCATTATAAATAAATCTTTATTATCTTAAAACAATATTAATAATGGTGTAAGCAACAAAATTGGTAATCAAAAATTATTTTACTTTTCCAAATTTACAATACATAGTAGATAAAAAAACATTTATATAAAAACTAAAATACAAACTTTCTTAAGAAAACAAAACTCCTATTACATGGATATTATCTGGAATAAATAAAACATTATTAAGAAAACATATACATTTTATGCAGGTTTATACTTATGTAAGCAAAAAAGCAAGCAAGCTTGGTAATTTTATATTAAGCTAAACTATATTCAGAGAAGTAAAACATAAGACAAGTAAAACATAAGACAGAATTCCGTAAATTGATTCGCTGTTTATAATTATAAAGAATTTAAAACGATTTTAGTAAAATTAATTTAAATTTTACCCAAAATTATCCAAAAATTTGAAAAAATTGAAAACATCTGACCAAAACCTAAATGATAATCAAGTTTTTATGGTTCAGCTGTCACCCATATCGAGTTTACAAATAAAAAAAATCATTATTTTATATATTAAACAGTTAAAATAGTAATAGATGGACGCCCAACGTCATATCGTAGAACTATCACTCGCTACCCCAAAGAAGTTGCTCCCGCACCGTCTGAATAAAAAAATATTAGGTTTAAGGTTTCATTCAATTCTCGACTAAAAAATGTTACAGATACATACAGTAATATATGATAAAGTAATATATACCGGGTGTCCCAGACCACCCGTCCACCCCTTTTAAAATCCCGCAGGTCAATATTTTTTTTCAAAAAGACTGTGCTCTTACTAATGTTGATGTGCTCTATCTAATCACGTATAAAATGGACCACCGCCCTCCCCCCTTGTAGCGGGAGCGGGGGGCGGGGGCAACTTTGGATTTTCAAAAGGCAACCCCTATTTTTTTGCAGATTTAAATCGTCATTTATAAAATATAAAGAATTTATTTAAAACTTTTTTCATACGAGCAACAGGTGGCGCTGCAATCGCAAAAACTACTTTTTACAACATTTTTGCTAGGATTTTACGACGATACGAAAGTGAATCATTAATTTTATTTAATTGGGTTGATGTTTAATTTGACATTGGAAAAATCAGCACATAAATAATGACATGTCTACCCCCCCCTCCAACCGGAAACATTTTTATGCCGCATAACATTGGAAAAAAACTCATATCGAATATAATTTTTAGCTTACTTTCGTTACAAAATACCTCGTTTCAATTCCTATTACGTGACCGTCAAAATGGGGTTCTACAATTACAACGTTTTTAACAAATCGAAAAATTTTAAATCCATATAGATCCACACGGTGCATGTACGGGTGACGTGAGCCATAACACTCTTTTTAATAGATCTTTAGACAATTTTCGGAAAATGTCTTAGTAAAATTTTAATCAGAGTTTTGCTTTTGGAAATATTGTCATTTGCTTTTTCGGATGTTTGGTCTTTCCCACTCAGCACAGAACGTTACAGGAATATTTTTGTGTTGAAAAAGTTGTATGGTACAATTTTGGTTGGTTTAATTGATTGTTTTTATTGGTATTTTTTTGAATTACTCCACAGTGGACAAAAAGTCTGAAAACGATCAAATATTTTAAGATATACACGTCCAATTAACAAACACGTGTTTAATGTTTTTAAAAAAGCTATTGAGCAGAGTAGCTGAGCGGTAAAACGCTGGACTAGCATGCCAGAGATCCCGGGTTCAAATCCGGCACAATTTATAACTCTAGATTTAAAATTTTTCTCTGCTCTCTGGTGGTTCGGAAGTCACCTTACTTACTGTTACTCACATTAATGGCGTAAAAGACGGCTGAAAGTAGAGACTCTGTCTACACCCGAGAGCTTTCGCTCAAAAACGGGTGCATACATACAAGAAAGCTATTGGATTATACCAATGTAAGACCAGCTCTTTTTCCTCTAGTAGGTGGAAAAGGGGGGCAATTTTAAAGGAAATATGCGTTTTTGACACTTCAAACCTGTTTTTTGAAGTAGTGGTGCCTGTCTGTGTGAAGTTTATTTGACTTTCAGGAAAGTCGAGTGCAAACACTCCAATTTTTTTAAAGTCGTGTATTGATCACAAAAGATTGAAATATGTTGAAAAAAATTTATTCTTTTATTTATGTTTAAGAACACTTAAATTCCAAAAAATGTATTATTTTTTAAATAAAAATTAGGACTCAATTTCCAAATATGTTAAGAGAAAACCTTCAGTTACCCTGGACCAAATTCAACCTAGACCAAATCAAAGTTTTATGGTACAAATTATAAATATGAAATTTTGTGGTGAAATCTTCAATATTTTTTAGAAACCCTGCCCACAAATACACAGAAAGATTTGATAATTTTGTTCCAGGAACTCTAAAAGGAGTATTTTCATTAAAATCGCTTTTTATTATTACTTTATCCTACAATCGTGTGATGTAGTTTTAATCTTGTTTGGTGGCGCTGTTATACGTAAATAACTTAAAGAACGTAAAGAAGATTGTTACATATAAGTGCGCCACAAGTTACTTAGCAAATCGTTCGCAAGAAGGCGTCAAGGTTACTGAAATCGCCATTAGCCGCATTTTTGAAACTATGCATCATTATTTTGTTGATTAAATAAATAACTTAAAGAACGTAAAGAAGATTGTTACATATAAGTGCGCCACAAGTTACTTAGCAAATCGTTCGCAAAGTGGCGTCAAGGTTACTGAAATCGCCATTAGCCGCATTTTTGAAACTATGCATCATTATTTTGTTGATTAAAACGTGACTAAATCACTGGTGATTTCTAGGAAATAATAATAACAATCTTTTATTTTTGCCATTAGTAATAATTTTTACTATTGTGCTTATCATTATCAAGCAATGATTCATAAAAGAAAAACAAACGATAAAAAAATTATATAATTTTAAAGTTATGTAAACATAAAGCAAACAATGGAAATTTTACTTAATGCTTTGTTAATAAAACAAAATCTACTTTGTGATGGTGTGGCTTATATTGGCATTGATTGAAAAAAAATGTAGTAGGATTTCGTTTTTACTTTTATTTACAAAGTAAAATGTTGTAATAATGAAAATATAGAGTATAATACTCAGTTCTATAAAGCATAGTTAGTTAACGATATGAATAAATTGACATTGTGATAATATCAAATGTCAGTTTATTCATATTTCATATCATTAACTAAATTCGCTTTATAAAACCGGCTGTAAGTGTTTATAATTCAATTTTCAACAAATTTTATTTTGATCATTTTTTCAAATTTTAATTTTTAAGAAAATTCGTAAATGGACGTCGTGTAGTATCCAAATACTCGTGCAAGTACATTTTAACGATTCAAATGAGTTAGTACAACGAATTTTTAAATATATCTTGAGAACACATTTTTGAAAAATTATTCATGCCAAAAAACTCAATCTACGTTTAGAACTACTCAAAGGTCCAAAGGTAAATCTGACTCATCCTCTATGTAATTCAAAGCAAGCATATACTCAAAAAAAATTACCTTACGTTCGATTAGGACATCCATTGGACCAATGTCCAGGCATATGGCAGATGTAACAACTGCCATAACCACCGTAATAACTTCCTGGGATACCATTATAACGTGTCCTACTTCGTACACCTCCAAATATAAAATTTTGTTAATAACAAAAAACCTGTTAACTTTAAAAGTGCTATTTTAGTTTAGTGGCACATTTTTTTAGTTCAGTTGCGCACCTAGTTTGGACAGTGGAAAAATTACTCAAAAATGTATCCAAAATATCTGAGGAGCGAAAATATTTTGCTTGCGCCACTTCTCTTCTAAGGGAATGTGGCGAAAAGCCATATCTCATGAAAAATTTCGACCTTTTTTTTACCTCATTTGGGGTTATTTTTCAACTAATTAACAAAATTTAAAATAATTTAAATTATAGGGTAAAAATACCAAGTCAGGATTAGTCAAAAAACGAAAAAAATGATCCTGCTACATGCTTTTAGCAAGACTTGTCAAAATAAGACAACCTTTTAGGACGTTTAGGTATTGCTAGCATATAGTGAATAACTGTGAATAAAATTACAGTTAAAATCGCTTATAACGCTACTTATGAACTTGAATTAAATAGGTTAGTCCATGCTATATGTAATTCTGCCCATAATCATGGCATATAGGCGATTTAAGCAAAGCTATATGCTACATATTGGAGAACTTCGAACTAGATCTAAACTTAGCTTATGTTCATATCCATGTTATATGCACTTAACTTATTTGTGATCTGAACCTCGAAAGTTAATTTCAATTGCCAATTGAGTCACAGTTGTAACGAATATTTTTGGGGCCTTCGTGCTCATTCAATGCAATTTATATACAAGTAATATCTCAATGGCTGCATAATAGAAAAATTATTGCCAAGAAAAAAATTGTCGTAACATAAGTTCTATTGAATTTGACCTTCGTGATCACATTTTATAGATTGTTAATACTTACTTCTATAATCCATATCACCAAAGGCCTCATTGATGGCATCATCGATTTCATCCATATCTTCATCAGTCATCTCCCAACCATTTATTCCAAAATCATAATCATCAGTATCATCATCTTCATCAGAACTACTAATTGTGATAAGTGGAGTAGAAATTTCTCTGGCCCTAGCACGTGTTCTTCTAGTTCCACCCCTACCTCTTCTTGAAGGTTTTTCCTTGCGGGGTGGCGGAGGAGGTGCATTACTTACTTTCTCCCGATCTTCAATTATAATTTTTCGCTGTTCCTGATCAGCTGGTGAAAGCGAATCTACAACCTAAACCCACTTACTTTATGCATTAAATAGTTAAAGTAATGCTTACTTTATCAACTAAATTGTTTAAAATGAGCATTGGTAATTCACTAGTAACTTTGGATCGACAAATCGGACAAAAGTTGTGGCTCTTCCTCCATGTTCCTATGCAATATTTACAGAAACTGTGCTGGCAATTTAAAGTAACTGCTTTGATAAATAGTTCCTGGCAAATACTGCATGTAAGTTCTTCTTGGAAGGCAGGCATTTCTGAGGATTTTGATGTACTTGGCTTCACTTCATCTTTGCCTGTTACAGCTGAAGCAGTATCTGCTAATTTAGGCTTTTTACGTGGCGAAACATCGACTAAATTTATTACCTCAACATCATTTGGATTAGGCTGTGAGTCATTCAAAGAATGAAGTTCAATAACTGAATCTGTTAATAAATAATTTGTTTTACTTTGCACTCTATTTATATTGAAATGACTTACCATCAAGTGTTGCATTTACAGTTTGATCACACATTGTATCACCTTTCAGTTTTAAAATTACATGAAAACAAAATTGGTTTGTTAAATAAATCTTATCCCCTTGATGTAATTCAATTTTAATATTTTTTTTTAATTTAGTATCATTAATTAATACACCATTTGTGCTCTAAAAAGTAGTTTTACCTTATAATCCTTGAAGTTTAAAATTATAATCTTTTCCTACCTTATCAATTAGGTACCATCGATCGCCAACAACTTCAAAAATGCAATGTACCCGTGAAATATTAATATCTTCTATAATATAAGAGTTTGATAATGATCGCCCAATTGAAAACTATAAAATAAAAATAAATAACTAGTTTACCAGTTCTTATCTTCATTGCAATGACAAATATAAGGTTATATTTACATTATTAGTATTAATTTCAATTTTCTCATTTCTAGGCGATTTTATTAAAGTTAAAGTTGTCATCTTTTCTTCCTCCTTCATCCAAGTACGGTAATTGTATATTGCGTATGTATAAAGTATTACTAGTGTATGAAAACCTGCGAATAGAGCCAACGGGAACCAACAAGTGCAAATGTGCAAATCACAAAATGCTTTTGAAATAATTCAGTAAAAAAATTTCCATATATGTATTTGATATATGCAGTGTGCACAACCCACAACGCTTAAATATTTTTACATCGAAACTTCAACGCTTCGAAATAATTTAAGGAAACATAAGATTGACGTCTGTATTTTCATAAACCTTGATTCGCTGCCTCGCCCCACAACACTGCACAACACCCCACCTACCATTAAATCATCAATGGCGTATTTTTTTCCAAAATTAAAACCCAAGAACAGTTGACCGTTTTAAACAATGATGATAAGGACCGTGAAGACCCGATATACCTCAATAGGTCCTGAAAAGGATGAGGATGGGTGGAAAGTTCCATACAATTATATTGCAGCAAGTAAAAAAATAGGAAGGAAACACAAACAACGTTTTCGATACACAAAATAACGCACCAATTAAGAAGACTGAAGAACAGAAAGGCTCCGGGTTTAAACAATATGTAATGTGTTAAAGTTTCTACAAGGAACTTAAATAAAAAAAAACCTTTGGAATAGATCAATAGATCTCTTCTAAAACTCTGTGATAGATATTGCCCGACGTACTTTTGACTTTTTGTACGTTACTACTTAAAAGTTTGTGGGTTAGGTTAATTTAGGTTAGGTAGTATATTAGACACCGTTCTTGCGCTCTAAGGCCGTTTTTCAATTTTTACTTGATAAAACTCGTACTAAAAAATGATTTGATTAAGAATATGTTGTAACCATAAGATTAGATTTCATTTTTCAAAAATAAAATTGATTTAAATGCTTGAATAAGCAACGAACTAGGTAATTTAAAACGTAAACTTTTACGACTTGAATTAATATACGTTTTCGTATTTTCAAGTTGAGACGCGTAGTTTTATGCTAATACCCGAAAGTAAAAATTTACAACGAACAAAATTAGTTTTAAATTTTAAATTTACCGCCTACTTTTATTAAGTGGAGGAAGCGATCCTAGCGGCAGCAATGAATATTATCTTCCTTTTTCCTGTGTTTCTTTAACGTGTATGGTTTCACGATAAACACAAAATAAATCTAAGGTAATTTAACTAAAAACGAACCATCGGTGTTTAATTATCGCATAATACATAAAAAGAAAGCCAAAACTCTTATCCCAAGTGCATATTTAACCCACATTATTTATATTTTAATAAAAAATAAGTGAATTGTCAGAGGTAACCTCAATGTTATGTTTTATGTTTAGCTTTAAAAATACAGAAAAATTATAACTCAAAGTTCCAATTTACTTAGTTGCAATTAAATTGAATTTTAATATATTATCCATTACTTTATATTTTTTACCAAAATTATAACAATGTTTACAAATTATACAATTCCTAACCTTATATTTGGCATTTTTTAAATTAAATTATGTCATGAATTGCTGTTTTATTCCTATTATATTAGTAAAGCAGATTGCTTTTTTTTTATTATATCTGTGATGGAGTTTGAATTTTGCTTTAATGTTGAATTGTTTTTTTTTAGCCATGGTGCGAATGAATGTATTAAGTGACGCTTTAAAGTCTATAAACAATGCAGAAAAACGCGGCAAAAGACAAGTGCTGATTAGGCCTTGCTCTAAAGTAATTGTAAAATTCTTAACAGTGATGATGAAGCATGGTTATATTGGTGAATTCGAAATCGTTGATGATCACAGATCCGGCAAAATTGTTATTAATTTGACCGGAAGATTAAACAAATGTGGAGTTATCTCGCCCAGATTTGATGTTCCCATTACACATATTGAAAAATGGACTAATAATTTGTTACCTTCACGTCAATTTGGGTAGGTTTATGTTCTTTGGTTTCAGTTTTGCTTTTTCTGATTAAATTTGTTTTGAATTTAATTTTTTGTCTTAAAAAGTGATTTAATTGAAAATAAGTTCTCGATAAGATTTTTTCAATTGTTATAGTCTTTACTGAGTGCAGGTGTTTGATTACCCACTTTCATGATTCTGCATTTTGCGTGATAATACATTGAAGCTCCAAACATTGGCTTCACCATTTGGAAATTTTAGGTTAAAGCCCGCCCAACTACAAGGGGTTGGGGGGTGAGTGCTTTATTAGTATATTTGAATGGCTCTTAAAATATTAAAAATGCTTTTTAATTTTTCAAGGTGTGTTATTGAACCATTTCCAAATTGTTGGATGACCGGTTAATCTAGTAATTATTTATTTATTTTCTACAACTGCTAGTCATTTCAAACAGATAATTACCTAATAAAAAAGAATTTATTGTTTCTAAACTTTAATTACCCTTTTTGCTTTCATAAGAGTATTAAGGCAGCCCTTAATTTTATTTTTATTATTTCAAAGTTAATTTACCACAGATATAGAACTGAAAGGCCTTTTGAAAAAGTTTTCAAGGCAAATACACATTTTATTGTGGAAAAACTTAACTGTTTTTAAAGGACAATGATTATTTTTTTGTTCAAGAAGTAAGAGTATTTTTAGATTTTTTAAAAAATTGCAAGTAACATAAATAAAAGTAAAGCTACAAAAGAGAGGTTATGAAAGATTCCCCCTTTAAATATATTTTTGTAATTATCTTTGTGTAATCACAAAAAAATTGCAAGATTTGTTTTATCTGCGATTACAGCGCCACCTGCAATGATTTCATAGATATGAAAAGTAATCCATCTTGTCATAATTTTTTTCTGGCTCTTACAGCGCCACCTAAGATGATTACAAAAAAGTGTATGTAAAGTTATGAATTTTTACTGTAAAATCTAAATCTGTCATGGGGGTTCCTATATAAAATATTAAAGTTGCCCCCCCCTTTTCACCTATAAATAAGGGAGGGGATGCTTTTATTTAGCTCTTTAAAAATATTGCACATCCTTTTACTTTCATTTACAAAGTAAATTAAAGTATAGTAATCGCGACAATTTTCAAAATCGAGATTTTTGCGGAAACATCCGTTTTCGACCTCCCTCATTCAGAAAAAGTTGATTTCGAGTTGGTGTCTGTGTGTCTGTGTCCTCTCTACAGCCCAGACGGATAAACTGATCGTCCTGAAAATTCATATTTAAGCTTTTAATAAAAATTGGGTGGTCCCAGTGACTTTTGGCTGAAATCCAAAAATAGGTTGTTGTAGTTTATTGGTGAGGTTTTTAGGTTTTTTGCAAATATTTCAAAATCTATTGAGTTCATGAAAAAAACATAAGAGTACAATAGTGTGTACACAAATTTTGTTTCATCATTTTTTCAG
>JARJDX010110787.1:0-12066 GCA_030264735.1 Gymnusa sp. GC000175 | reverse complement strand
TAGAATTAAATTTGCAACAAATTTTGTTGATAACATTTTTTTTTTAAATTATTCAAAAATTTCAACAAAATAAAGTTGCAGAGACATACTGCCATAATCCCCAAAAACAAAATAATTTTTTTTCGACACCTAAATATTATTATTAAGAATCGAAAATTTTATCATTATCGTTGAGCCCGATCGAATGTCGTTTTCCGCATTTCGCTAGGTACCGCTGTTCTAGAGATATGGCGTCGCGACGGCAAATTTAAAAAGCGTCTGGACACCTTACCGTTTGCCGTAAAGCGTTCTCGACCCCCCTATGTACTATAGCTTTTAAGGGTCTATCGCGCCAGGGGTTCAGAAAAATTCCAGCCACGCCAGCTTCGAAAGGCTAAGAGTCTTGTTTTGCACAGTTTTTAAAGCGCCCCCAGCACGTTCGATAAAATCGCAAATGAATTTAACTTCCCGGCGTCTGACGTTTTTGTGTAAATTGACATTTTTGTAGATCTTTAGACGGCCTACAAAAAAGGATTTAAATTTTTTTCGATGGGAGTTACTGTTTCTGAGATATCGTCGATTGTTTTTTCAACTTTAAAGGCGTCGCGACGCCAAACGGAGCGTTGTAATTTTTTTTTAAAAAAAGCTTCGTATAGCACTTGTTGTGTACTTTTACGCGCCAAAAGGAATTTATTAAAATATGTTTCTGCGGCGGTAAAAAGGGCGGAAAACCTGTTTTTTGACAAAAAAATTTCAATAATTTTTTTAACCCTTCCTTTATGACCATGGATCGTCGAGTATGTATTATTTATGGATTTGTAGACGATGTTTAATTTTTATATGTAAACTTTTTCGATCGGAGTTATACTTTTGGAGATATCGTCAGTGATTTTTTCAACTTTTCTCAACTTTGACGGCGTTGCGACGCCAAACGGAACGATGTAAAAAAAATTTAAATAAAGAATCAGATAACACCCAGTGCGTACTTTAAGTTCCTCGAAGGTAATTTTCCGAAATAATTTTTTGCGGTAGCCAAAAGAGCCGATTTTTGCAATTTCACCCTTTTTGACCCCCTGTATATTACCGGAGAACGTCAAACCATAAGAATTTTTACAGACCTCCGGACGACATTGAATTTTTCTGCTGAAACTTTTTTGGTCCGATTTAACGTTTCGGAGATATCGTTGTTTGTTTTTGAAGCTTTGAAGGCGTCGCGACGCCGAACGGAGCGTCGTGAAATTTTTTCGATGGCATATTTAAATAGAGGATATCGAGTTCTTCAAGTGACCGAAAGAACGACCTCCACGGCTATCGCCGTGTCGGTAAAAAACGTTAATAACGTTGGTTGTCATTTTTGTAAGGAGAAGGGGAAGTTAAGGTTTTAGTATAATAGAAAATAAAAATGTACAGTAAATGGTATATTTTAATTTGTCAAAAGGAGGACCTCCACGGCTATCGCCGCTGTGTAAAATAGCTATTAGAATTTTAGTAATATGTAAATAATTCAAAGCATGCCGCATCAATTGCAAGCTTTACTAAATACTAGGCTAGAGAAACGAATTCATGTCGTTAAAAAGTTTTCCAATTTTTTTTTTACTTGCAAGTTTTTGTAGTTACTTACTTTTTAGTTTAGTTTTATTTGGGCTTACATTTATTTAGATTTATTGTTTTAACAAAACAATTTAAAAAAAAAATATTTAAATCTTTTTCTACTTAATTAAGATTTTTTTACAGATTATTAAAAACAATAAAAATTTTATAAAAATTTGCATAGTAAATGCTCATATTTATAATATACTTTATAAAAATTTATATTTTTGTCAATACAACGCTTTTTCACTTATTTTTCTAATGCTTTATCTGATTCTATATTGTACGTCTATTAATCCTTTTACAGATTTAGCTCCCGCTTGCTATTTTTAAGCCATACATTCATTTGGGGAAAGTAAATCATGTTGTTCGTTTTTATCTAGGACGTAGTGATGTTTTCCTTGTATCATTCTTGCACACTCAGTTTCCTTTGGTTCTATTGTATCATCAGTTTGGCCTGCTTCATTAGATTTTCAGATCAATTCTGGGGGTGTAAATTTCAGATTTAACTTGTTTACAGCAATATATGTACTGAAGTATATTGTTCTTAAAAGACTATCTTACTTGCTTGCTGATTTATTTCCAGACAATTTATTTGGGTTTATTAATCTCTTTTACAGCTTCATTGAATTGGAGATGTGGATTTATCCCTTGTATTTTTTGCCTTTTTTTAAGTTTAATTTTTCATTTTTTTTTCAATACATTTTTGTCTGCGTACTATAAATCGTTGTGTTTACAGATATATCAATCCCATTTTTAAACCATTAATAATTTTCAAATTTGATTGATTCATAGTAAATCATATTCCTTGCAGCACTTTATTTCATACTTTTTCAATTCAATTTCTCTAGGTTTGTTTTATTTTTAATCATTTTACTCGAAGGCTGTGCAGGAATAAATGTTTTGGAATTTAGTACTAATGTTTTTGGGGTTACTTCCTCAAGATTGCTTGCGGTCCATTTTATAACTCCAAATGACTTTGTTAAAATTGGAATTGTGAACGTGTTTATTGCTTTTGTGGAGTTTTTGGGTATTGAGTTTAGTTTGAAGAACTTTTGTTAGTCTATTTGTGTACGTTTCCCTAAATAACTTTTTTTTGCTTTGTTTACAGTTTATACAACACATAAAAAAAGCCTTAAAACAAATTTGAAATTTTAGTGCATCGAAATAAAAATTAAACATGAAATAATTTTTTACATTAATTTTTGTTTTTAATAATATTTTTAATTTTATGTTAATTTCTATTAAAGAATTATCAATTTGTTTTAATAAGGAAATAATAACACTGTTTACTGCCAAGAATTTCAAATGGCATTGTTAGGTATATAAAAATAAAATTTATATGCTGGATATTTTGTGTTACATGAAACGCAAATATTTGCTATAAAAAAAAGTAAATAACAAGAGAAACGTATTAAGGTTTAGCATATATTTAAAATTAAAAAAGCAAAATTAAAATCATTCTGGAAGTAAAATGGAAATTCATTTACAAGTATAAAAGGTAATTAATGAAGCAGAATAATATGTGCACGTATTTATTTTTTCAAAACACGGCTCCTAGCTATTATCAAGCTCGTTTTACCATCCGACTGTATAAACTAGTTTCTATCCCGCAAGAGCAAAGAGGATCTATGCTTTTATTTTTCCAAGAAAAACATTTCAATAAAACAGAACGCTTGTGTTCGCAACATTAAGTTAAATTAGACCTAATTTTCGATTTTTTTTTTACCAGATGAACGCATTGTCCTACCCACAAAATCAATACGTAAATGAAATCTTTGTTGATTCCATACCATATTACTTTTAAGTTCATAATTTTTATGTTAAGGTTGTGTGATAAAATTTAAATTGCGTTCACGTAACTTATAAATCATAATTTTATGAGACTGACATCGTTTTAAATGCGCAATCAAACTTATATGAATTTAAAATTCTTTCAAACACCTGTGTGTAAATTTATATTACCCTACTAGTTAAATTAATTAACTTGTATACTTAATCCAATTTTCAAACCTATAAAAGATGTGTTGACAAGAATAAAAGTAATATTTTTGTTTTGAAAAAAATGTTTGCAACCCTAATTTGTTTAAAAACGAAAAATGGATGGTACCTAGGGTTACCAACTATTTTTCCTTTTTACACAAATTACCCCCTCATATTTACGAGGTATTCCTAGACTAGTTACAAACTGTAATCGACAACATACCAAAAAACAATGCAATCCTAGTTTTAGGTGACCTAAATGCACAAGTCGGAGACACAGTAATACCATATGTCAAACAGAAATACGATGAACCATTTAACAATGAACAAAGGGAACTCTTACGCAATTTCTGCATACTTAACAAGCTGAGGATAACAAACACCATTTTTTCTCACAAACAACAGCAGAAAATAACATGGAGGAACACAATAAATCACAACTCATCAATCGACTACATACTGACAAATCAAAACATTTCATTTGAATGTGTACTAGATGTAAGGGCACTAAACACAGGACATAACCTTTTTTTGGTCAAGCTAAGAGAACCACTGTTCAGGCGAATTAGACATGCCCCTATCACCAACTCATAGAAATCAAGGTGGAATGTGAAATCGCTGGAGGCGGAGAGCACCTGCACACGCACACACAAGAACAGATTAAAACAAAAAATCCAACAGAACCCAATTGACCCAGACGATACAGTGAATAGTGCGTACGGTAAAATAATAGCAAACATTAAACATGCGGCAACGGAGGTAATTGGGACAAAAACGATAAATAGACAGAAAAACAAACCATACAAAGCATGGTATAACCCCAGGGTGAAAAAACTGGTGCAAATTCAAAGGCAAGCATACCAAAAAGCAAAAAAACAACGGCAGTGCTGAAGAATGGAACACAAATGTCAAAGCGAACTACGCCAGATGCAAATGAAATATTGGCAGTCGTTCTCTCAATCACTACAACTAGATCTGTACGGCTGTTAGTCGAATATCTGGCCAGTTCTAGGAAACGAAGAAATAACAAAGAACAACTACAAGTACCACTGGATATTGATCAGTTCGACGATCACTTCAACAAACTTAGTAGTACTGACGATAGCGATAGTACTGACGATAGCACAAGACCGATCATCATATCTAACAGCATCTACAGCGAGATCACAGTACAACCAAAGCGACCGGTTTGGACCATATAAATACCGAACTAATTAAATACGGAGGAGATCGGCTTTTAGCAGAAATACTAAAGCTATTTAAATTACGCATCACTACCAACCAAATACCAGACGAATGGCGACAAAGCTGGCTAATACCCATTCACAAGGCAGGAAAGAAGACGAACCCTATCAACTATCGGGGCATCACACTTATCGTGAGCATGTCCAAGCTTTTCACAGGAGGTGTCCTAGATATGGAAACACAATACTACAATCACCGGGAAGAACAATGTGGCTTTCGCGCTAGACGATCCACGACGGACGCAATATTCATATTGAGACAAATTAAAGAAAAGGCACTGGAGTTTAACAAACCAGCATACATATGTTACGTGGACTTCGAAAAGGCATTTCATAACGTGAGAATAGAAGACATCATCAATATACTCACAAGGAAGGGCATGCCAAAAGTTATCACAAACATAATCAACACCATTAACTTCAATCTAGAAACTCAAATCAGGACGAGATACAAAACATCGCAAAAAATCTCCATCACCAAGGGAATAAGACAGGGCGATGCCCTCAGCCCTTTCCTATTCAACGTGGTTATGGATGAAACTATCACATCAGTAGCGGAACTAGACCTGGAATACGACATAGGAACAACAAAGATTAGCGCAGTATAATACGCAGTCGATGCGGCGTTGGGGTCAGATTCAGAGGACATTCTCCAGAGATTGATACCATGAGTACTACTAAGTTTGTTGAAGTGATCGTCGAACTGATCAATATCCAGTGGTACTTGTAGTTGTTCTTTGTTATTTCTTCTTGCGTTTCTTAGAACTGGCCAGATTTTTAACTGGCGGCCGTACAGATCTAGTTGTAGTGATTGAGAGAACGACTCCCAATATACTATTCGTATCTGGCGTAGTTCGCTTGCAAACCACGGCCGAAACATTTGGGCTGCGCATCTCGGCGGAAAAAAAAGCGGCAGTGTATGGCAGGACGATCAGGTGGTGTAAACTAGTCATAAACAACATTGGAGTCGAGCAGGTCAACAACTTTCGCTACCTGAGCGTAGATCTTGCAACCCAGAATAACCTGACCAAAGAAGACTTAGACCCAAAAGGCACTTCAAAACGCTGCCGCTATGAACGGACTCATCTTCTGCAAAAACAACATGAGCATTGAGAATTTATAAAGCCTGCATCAGGCCAATAATACCCTACGCGTCCTAATGTAGGACCGACACAGCACGAAAAACATCCATCACCAACGCAGCTGAAATGCTAATTTTCCGACGTATAATAAAAAAGACAAAAAGATACAGGATAAGGAACAAAACTGTCAGGGAGATGTGCGACATATCACCAATAACCCGACTCATAAGAACACGAAGGAGAGAATGTAACAACCACGTCACCGGGAGACAACCGCACCAACTAATAAAAGCAGCGAGCGTTGGCAAGAAGCTACTAGGGACACCACCAAAGAGGTGGAGGAAAGCCTGGACGTCTAGGTCAACCGACGCCGATGGATAAAAAAACAGACTGTAAAGTCTTTAGTTATGATGATAATGATGACACAAATTAGGGTTGCCAACATTTTTTTAATCCTTTTTAATCCTTAGGGTTGCCTACGTAATTTTCAAAAAAAAAACAAGAAAATTTACATTACTTTTATTTTCATGTCAACAAATCTCGTATAGGTCAGATAATTGATAAAAAAACATTAAAATATAATTAAAAAAAAAGTTGGCAACACTGACATAATTTTTTTTTCATTTAATCTATGTTTAAAAAAAAAGATTATCATACGATGTTTATAAACCTAAAATACTTTGAGAGGTAAAAAAAGGTGGTAACCCTAATATATCCTTTGAAATAAAATAAATACAGTTAAAAATTAAATATTTTTTCATATCTCTAATTTATGTATAGGTGCCTAGAATGTTTATAAACCCAAATACCTTGGAAAGTTTAAATAAATTAAGGTGCTAATCCTAATTTTTACGTTGAAATACAAAAAATGTTAAAAAAGTTGGCGTGAATAATTTATAAATAAAGTTGGCAACCCTTATTTATGTATAGATAGTTAGAATGTTTATGTCACTAAAAACCTTAGAAAGTTTAAATAAAAAAGATGGTTATGCTAATATATTCGTTGAAAAAAAAACGTTGTGAAAACGTGTGAAGTAAAGTTGCATGAATGGTTTTACATAAAAGAGTTGATAACCCTAATTTAGGTATAGGTACCTAGGATGTTTATAAACCTAAACACCTTAGAAAGTTTAAATAAAATAAAGTGGTAATCTATTCTGGTGATAACATCAATGGATTTTTAAGAACTATGCACCCAAGCTTAAGCTGAGAAAAATAAATTCAAATTAATTTTTTAAAGTTGCCCCCATTCACGCCACCTGCGGTATCGGGGGAAAATTATAGACGTCATTAATACAATAAACTTTTGATTCGAAAATTTTTAGATCCGACGCACCGTTTTAGAAATATCGCTACTGGTGCATTAAACTGGGACACCCGGTATATGTAAGGATTTTAATTTTTTTAAATCTTATTTACTTTTGTCTTAATTGTTTAATATTTCTACGAAAATTTAAAAAATATTATATTGCGACTGACAAGAGAAATATTTATATTTAATTAAGACATGTTCTAGCATTAGCAATGCAAAGCCCGCAATGTAGATTTATCATTTAAGTTAAACTAAAATTGGCAAAACTTCATCTTTGGTACAATCTTGAATCGTGTATTTAAGAAGCAACACCAACTGCTGAGGTTTTAAATTATTTAATTTAACTTCTCTTGGAGTATTTTTATTATTTCATGTGTTTCAATTTTATTATAATATACGAATTTTGTAACGTGCAGAAGCTGGAATATATGTAAAAGCAGCTTAATATACTCACATCATATTCAAAAGTCATTATTAAAAAGAAAATCACAGTAATATTTAATTACTATAACTTATTCGCCTTTTACATTCTTTCATTTGTCGTTAGTAAATTTTATGTTTAGGGTAATTCGTTTAAGAATTGGAGTGATAGAAGTGATTGGTGTTTTTTTGGGTGTTCATTGCTAGGTGGAAATAATAGTGATTCTGGATTTTCGAAGAGATTTTTGGAGATGTCTCAAAGATAGGAAGTTATTTTTTTTTCTGAAATAAGGGTGATTAGCATAGTATTTTGTTGGAAGGGATCCGGGTCAAAATCCCGACAGTTAAAATCTTGATAATAAAAATCCCGAAAGGTTTAAATCCCAAAAGAAAATAATCCCGACAATTTAGAATCCCGACAGGTCAAAATTCCGACAGGAAAAAATGCTAAAAATAAAAATTTCGACAAATAAATAAAAGAATTTTAAAGTTCGATACACCTAAACAAATTTGAAAGCAAACAAATTATCTTTATGGACCCATGTTCCCTATATTATAAAACAGAGCAGCGAAATATCGAGAGTAAAATAAAATGACGAAAAAACGTGCGGTAAAAAAATTCAACTTATTAGTTAATCGGTGGATCGCCTATTATCTTTCACTGTAATATTTTGTATCTTTGTATTATTATTTAAACATATAGCGTTATTGACGATTTTTTATTTAAATTGTATTAAATTGTCCTATCGGGATTTTGACCTATCGGAATTTTAACCTTTTGGATTTTGATTGTTTAGATTTTCGGGATTTTGACCCTTATCTGTAAAGGGGAACACGAAATAGGTGTCTGATATTGGTGACTGTACTAAATGTTTTTTATTCAGCTATATCTAGTTGATGTTTTATTGCTGGTCAATTTTTAACTAATAAAGGATATCTACATAATATAAGAAGGTCTACATATAGTTTTATATATAGTTGTGCGCGCACGTTGATTCCTTTGTTTTTATACGTAAGGTTTCTAAATTACTTCGCTCTTGTGGAGATTTGTGTTTTTAGCCCCTAAAAAGTTATTTAAAGGTTCATCTGTTATTAATTATAATTTCAAGGTATTTGACTATTTTGTGAAGGTAGCGATGGGGTAATTCAGAAAGTGGATTATAGAAGATATGGGTTTTAGGCTGTGATTAAAGTGGATTACCTGTAATTTGGATGGGTTGGAAAGTGGTGTCTAATTTTTAAATTTTGTAATTTTTTTGGTCAATACTGGTAGAGAAGAGGCAGTTTTGACGAAAACTTTTACGTGCGTGATAAGGGCTGTATTCAAAATTAAATAAAACATCAACTATGACAAAGAACTTATTATTTATTATTATTCTTGATATTGTGAAATTTAGGTCCCTGCATATTTGATGATTCAAAACATACTTAAAAAAAAACAATTCCATTATTTGTTTAGATTCTTCTTTTATCTAAATATAAGGATGTTTATAAATATTTTACAAATTTCCGTTTGTTTGTATATTTAGTATACCAAGAAAGTGCTACGATTTGTGAAATTTTATAAGGACGCTACTGACAAAAATCGTGTGTATTGTAAAGTTAAAAAGGCCAGGATGCCGTTTATTCCAGTTCACTGGCTCTCTATTCACGTTAAGAATTTATTTTTATATTTATTATAAGTTTAATTTTTAATTTTCCCATTTCCCATGGGCTTCGTTCCGAGAGCAGTAGATGTAATCGTGTGGAATGTTGTGTTCCGGAAAAATGTCTTATTGTATCGCACACACATTTTTATAAATAGGTATTTGTGAATCGCGACCAACCTTTATTAGATGTTCCATTTTCATTCCGGCCTTTCTATTATTTCAATATATACCCTCATCTGGTGGATATTGCATCTTGGTTACGGGAGATTGCACTGTTCTTTCCACATTCCCCATTCATTCTTTTCGTTTGTACGACGGGAATGTAAGACCGGAATGAGCAAGATTGGTTTCTTTATTGGTAAACTCCTCAGCTTGCGATCCCGTTTATGATCTCCCTTAAAGGAACTAATCCTATTGCCCCTCAGTTATTTACGAATGCCAATTATTCTATAGCCCTCTTTATTAACCTCGTTAACTTTAACGATTCTCTCACCTAATTAATACTTTAAATTAACAAAATATACCTTTATTAACTAATTCGTTTCCTTTAGCCATTTTACTTTAACACCACCCTTCCAAAATGTTTGTTTTAATTTAAAATTATTCCTTTGTCAAAGATAATGGAAAATACATGCTACTTCAAAGTAGTTCTTTATAGAACGTTGCAACTTTTAATTAAATTGTGTCAATTTCAAATTGTAAATGTGCAATGGAACGTATTTATCATAGTAGGTTTCGCAATATCACCGACTCGACAATCTCATTTCCTTCTTGGTGCGATATCTTGACCTGAATTATCCAAATGTCGACTTGATCTTAAAACGATCTGATAAACAAGGTTCAGTTTTCATTACACACAAAACTTTCCTTTGCACGGGATAAATAAAAAAACAGTGCTTGACTCATTAATTATTTTTTAATTACAAACCTACGCTTGGCTCTAACAATCTGCAATTTGTTTTAATTAATATACACTAATTAATAGGCAAAATTTAAATCTCCAAGTTAACCACGTTAAATTAATGATTTAAAGAGGCACTGATAAATTATTTTAACTCTTCTAAATAAAATTTAATGTGATATTAATCGGTAATTGACCTATATTACTATTAGTTATTTAAGTCCAGTAGCTCAGTAGTAGAACACTAACCTTTATTTCAGTGCAGCCAAACTAGGTGATTGCAATCTACCTGTCGATCGCATCATGATTTAAAGTAAATCTTTATATTGTCTCCCATTCCATCTAGTGTTAAGAGACAATTTTAAAAAAAGTTTCGCATGGAGTTTCTATCCCGCAAAAGTAAAGAGGATCTATGCTTTTATTTTTCCAAGAAAAACATTTCAATGAGTTTTTGGTGGATTGAGTGGCTCATTGCCGGTCCCAAGCTCGGATAAAGGAGTAGGGTTAGAGGATTAGGTTATCCACCTACTCTCCGGAAAAACACATCAAACGCCCAGAGACTCTGCGACGCCCGAAAAATAAGAAAAATGGACGTAAACAATGAATAATAACTCAGGAAATAAAAAGGAAAAGCAATATATAACCTTAAAAAACAACAAAGAAGAAGACATGGACATGGGCAGCAGAAGACAAGAAACTTATTAAAGAAATCAAAGCAAACAAAATCGATATAGGTGGTATTGGCGAAACCAAATGAAAAGAGCACAGTTAGAAGTTGGGAATGTCGAAGAGAAGACTGCAAGTCACCATAAAATTAAACAAAGAGAAAATGCACTCTATTAGTATATGCACCAGACTTAAGTAAACCAAGGGAAGAATTCTACAACACAGTACAAAGTATAATCGATTCAACCAACAATAGGGAAAAGATCCTAGGAGACTTCAATGCCCGGACTGGAAGCAGCATACTTCCAGGAGTATCCTAGAGGTTTAATAAAGAAGAGAACAATGGAAATGCACTTTTAATTAATAACACGTTATATGGCTACCAAATGAAATACCGTATAACTTGGTCCACCACCCAACTAAAACAATCTGTTGTAGATTGTATCATTACAAATCTGGTTATACATCCTAACTCTATAATAGATGCAGCAAACATAGGATGTTACCACAAACTACTAATCTTAAAATTAAAGAAACACACCACACAACAAGACAACGCAGGCCTAACCAGGAAATTTAGAGTAACATCGAGGCACTAGAAAATAAAACTACAAAAGGATAGTAAGAAAAATGCCTAAACTACAAAATAATTAACCACCCAATCAACACCGAAATCTTAATTAACCAGAAATGGAAAATACTACAAGCGCTGCCGCTGAAGTACTAGGCCATAAGCAGACAAAAGGAAACAACACTAAGAACACGCCATGGTTTACAGAAGAAGCCAAAGAACTTTTGAAAGGCAAAAAGACCACCACAAACTTACACATAAGAGACAAACCTGAAGAAAACCTAAATAACTATAAAAGGGAGAAAAATGACCCAGCACAGAAATAAAAGCAATAAAAAAAACTATTGGAAACAAGTATTTAAAGGTATGGAGCAAAGTATTCAAAAAAGCCAGAAACGAGCATGGAAAATGATAATAATAGAATGGAAATTAAAGACATAAACAAGGGAGACGAAGTAAATTTTCCTAAAAAACACTAAAGTGAATATCACAAGAGAACTCCAAAATCGAAAAAATTCTAGACCTGATAATATCAATAATGAACTGAAGAAATTTTTTTTTTTTTATCTTTAATAATACTGCAATCTGTCCTGTGAACATTCAGCAGTAGGTCAAGAAGGTGTTGTTTGGCGTGCACGGAATATGTCCAGCGACACATCCATATTTAGT
>JARJDX010110762.1:0-27965 GCA_030264735.1 Gymnusa sp. GC000175 | reverse complement strand
TCTGCGGGACATTTGCATGTTTATGCGGGACGCGGGACATTTAACTCTTGTGCGGGACAGTCCCGCGCATTGCGGGACGTCTGGCAACCCTGGTGCAAACCGAAACATATGTAAGAAATAAACTTATTAAAAACAGTGAAACATAGAGTAACTAAAAGTTACAGTGAAATGTCACAAAAAAACTACAAGTCTTTTATTTATTAACGAATTTCACAAACTAAAATCGACCACAATTCAATATATTAATAAATAAATATGTATGTAATTAACATATTGGCGATTCAAATTAATTTTTCCCGCCATATTTTATTGCTCTAAACGGGTAAAATAAGGTTATGTCAGATTATAATAATAGTTATTTGGTGCTTTATTGTGTGTTTTACTTTAAAAATATTTTAATAAGGCCGCACAGAGGGCGCATGTTGTCTTGCGATTTAAAGGCCCCGCGGGAACCTCGCTCTTTTTAAATTTTTAGATTTAAGGCCCTGCACTCGAGCATTTAGCGCTCTTTATTCTTACTCCGGTCCTTTAAAAGTTTAATTTTATTTTACAAACGTAAAATGGCAAATGCTAAGGAGCTAAGCGTTTTATATTAGATTAAAAAAGTCAAAATAAAATACAAAACATTTTTTTTATAAATTGTATGTAAAAAACCGATATCTCTATTAAAAAAAATTGCTGAAAATTTGCGAAAAGCTTTAAAATTATACACGAAATCTATGGAATATTAATTTATGTTATAACATCCACGTATATACATTTCTTCTAACAATTTTAGTGAATTGCAAAATATTTAAATTGAGCTACTCTCGCATGCAATAATAGAATTGAATTTGCAAATTTCATGATGAAATGGCAATATTTATGTTATATAACTTAATATTAGATTAAAATAACAATTTAATCATCAATTATTTCAACCAATTAGCGCACTTTTATTAAACACCTGTCAGTGTCATGCAGTGTCACATTGACAGTGACAGAACATTGACAGAGTTAACCCAAAGTGCTTGACCTAGATTCAAATCACCAAGTAAATTAAAATTTACTTTCCAATATTCAATTATCATTTCAGGGTATTGGTAGACACTTGAGACGCTTGCAAGCACATCAGAATTTATCAGGTTAGTTAGAAACAATTTCTTTCCAGGTTATGTAACTGATTTTATTATATAACATCTTTTAATGTTTCCATGTTTTTAGGCCTTATACGAAGTTTTAGCAATATGCCGTGCCCATTTCTAACGAAACTAACGCAAACTTATGTCAGGAATTATGGCCCTACATTACTTAAAACTTTTGGGAGTCAATGCCCTGTTATGTCCCGCTCTCTAAACAGCAGTGGAGCTTCACAAGGTAAAAACTTTATTAAGAATTATTTGCTTTAATAAGAGAACTGTAATTTTAGAAGCTGTCGATATTAGAGATTCAAATGATTTGGAAACCATCACATCAGGAAATGCCAACAAGGCATGTCCGTTTTTAAAAGAAGTTACTGATATGGTTAAAGAAGCGAGTGAAGAAGATATAATTGAAATGGGAGCTAAACCTATTTCTGAGTTTAAAGAAGGTGCATATTTTAACTTGTGAATATAAGTTTTATAATTTTTGACAAAAATTATTTTAAATTCTAGGCGTTTTTCAATATGATCATTTCTTTCATCAACAAATTATGAAAAAGAAGAAGGATCATTCGTACAGAATTTTTAAAAAAGTAAATAGATTAGCAGGGCCTGGTCAATTTCCAAATGCTTTGGAATATTCTTGGGGTGAAAAACCTATCACCGTCTGGTGTTCAAATGATTATTTGGGAATGTCTTGCCATCCCGAAGTCAAGCAAGCTGTTAAGAATGCTTTAGATCAATATGGGGCTGGTGCTGGAGGCACTCGCAACATATCTGGAAATTCTATTTATCATGAACGATTGGAAAATACTTTAGCTGATTTACATCAGAAGGAAGGTGCATTGTTATTTACTTCATGCTTTGTTGCCAATGATTCTACTTTATTTACTTTGGCAAAAGCATTACCAGGTGAGATTTTATTATGTCAACAAGGTCACCTTAAAATCACCTTGTTATTTTATTTATTTGCAGGTTGTCATATTTTTTCTGATGAAGGGAATCATGCTTCAATGATTCAAGGTATTAGGAACAGCAAAGTTCCTAAACATATTTTTCGGCATAATGATCCCCAACACTTGGAAGAATTACTAAAAAATGTTGATATTAAGGTTCCTAAAATTGTTGCTTTTGAAACCGTACATTCCATGACTGGTGCTGTTTGCCCATTAGAAGTAAGCACCTCAATATAATTTAGGTTTTATAATATTAAAAAAAAAATTATAATAGGAGCTGTGTGAAGTAGCTCATCGATATGGAGCGTTAACTTTCGTAGATGAAGTCCATGCTGTTGGTTTGTATGGTGACCACGGTGCTGGAATAGGTGAAAGAGATCACCAGTTACATAACATGGATATAATTTCAGGCACATTAGGCAAAGCTTTTGGTAATGTTGGTGGTTATATAGGTACATTATTATATTCGCACAAAAAAATATGCAACTAAATTTGTAATTTATTTAGCTGGAAGTTCTTCTCTAGTCGATATGATTCGTTCATATGCTGCTGGTTTTATCTTTACAACATCACTGCCTCCAACGGTTTTAGCAGGTGCTGTAAAAGCCATAGAAATTCTTGCCTCTGATGAAGGAAGAGCCTTAAGAAAGAGGCATCAAGAAAATGTGAAATATTTGCGTAACACTTTGTTAAGACATGGTTTTCCAGTGGAGCATACACCGTCACATATAATTCCTATTAAAATAGGCAACCCCTTACAATGCAATCAGGTTTCGGATCGATTAATTAAAGATTTTGGGCACTATGTACAAGCTATTAATTATCCTACAGTAGCAAGAGGGCATGAAAAATTACGCCTAGCCCCCACTCCCCATCATACAAAGGAACTTATGGATAAATTAGTCGCAGATTTAAAAGAAGTTTGGATGGATATTAACTTGCCTTTTACGGGCTTGCAATGCAATAAGGTTTTTTATATAATTCAAAATGTTTAATAATAAATTTCATTACAATTTATTTTAGGAGTGCCAGTTCTGCCATCAGCCTATATTGTTTGATTACTTCGAAGCACGTACCAGAAAATGTTCAACAGAAGTCATTTGTGATGTACCAAATTGCCCACAAATGGTGTCTGCTCTCTAAAAGCAATAAATCGCAAATTAACGCAGTTTTTGAGAATATATATATATATATATATGTTTATGTAAAGGTGTTGGCACAAGAATATATATTACAATAAAAAAAATATTTTATTTCTTTTATAAAAATATTATTCTTTGTACTTTTTCTATTCTTCTTAGTGCTTTTTAAATTTACGTTTGTGGCCTCAGGATTTGATAAAAAATGTTTATTGTAAATTATTTTTATATTATAGATATTTATTCTTTACCTAATTTTATAATGAAGTTATAATCAACGTTTTTTTATTTGCCTAATTTCCTTTAATATTAATTTCATTGGTTTTATATATATTTTTTAATATATTAAGCAACAAATTCACATCCTATCTAATAAACTAACAAAAGAACCCCGATTAAAAAAAAATTATAAAGAGTAGTACTTTTTTAAACTTTAAATATAGCTTTTTATTTTTTACAAATTAAATGTTTTATGATAATATGCTTAACAAACAAAAACCCTGTCTAAAAGATAAGGTATTATCTACTATCGGCATTTAATTGCAGAAATAAATAATTTTACACAAAAACATTAATTTTGTTTTACGTACGTTTTAAACTTTGGTAATATAGTTTAAATATACATTAGAATTTTACAGGAGTCACTGCTTTCCTTCTTTTAGTCAGGGTTCTCCATTTCTGTCAGTCCTCCCCGGTTCACTTTTCCTATCTCATTTGCTAGCGCTTGCACTTTTTATTTGTCCGACCGTATTTGTCTTTTTCCTTTATGTATTTAATTATATTTGATTTCACGTTCATTCTGTTCCAAATATCTTCATTTCTTATTTTATCCACTTTTGTCACTTCGTTACCTGCATTTTCACTGCACTTATTTTATCTCTGGTCTTTTTGTTTGTCACCCAAATTTCCCCATACATAATTATATTTCTCGCTATTGTATTAAAAATTTTATGTTTCGTCCTTTTGTGATTTTTTTCTATTCCATGTAGTTGTAGTTTTTTTTATGCATATTCCGTTTATCCGAGTCTTCTTCGCTGTACGCGTTTTGTGATATGGTATAACCCATGTACTTAAACGTGCTTTTTATACAGATTTGTTCTTCCTCGTCCTGGGCGATAACGGCTTAATCGTCAAGCGAAGAGTGTACAAATGTCCCTTTTCCATGTTCTTAAATGTCTTCTAAAATCTAAATATATTTTAAAGAGTGTAGGAAACCAGGAACAGCCTTTTAGATGTTTTCAAGGGTGTTGTTAACGTTTTACCAACTTTTATTGCATTCAAATTGTCTTTATAGAGTTTAATTGTTGCATGTATTAAGCTCGTCTGAATTTTTAGTTTTTGCATTACCTACCTCTTGTCAGTGTATCGTATCGTAACCTTATTTTACGTTTACGAAAGCCATATGGACCGATCTGTTTTTTTGCTCTTTTTTCTCTATTATTTGTTGAAGAGTGTATAAATCTGTGCGTGCATGACTTTCCAGCCGAAAAACCTGCTTGTACATCTTGCGTTTCTTTGTCACGCATAGTCTTGCCCTTTGTGGGTATTACTGCTACTCCCCGATAATTTACACATTTTTCTCTATCTCCCTTCTTAATATCAATGTCATGTGTGCTGTTTTCCATTTCGTAGAAGATGCCTTGATGGCTTTCTCTATCTCTTCTTAGGTTAAGAGAATTTCTTCTTTGTGGTATTTTGATATTCCCTAGAAACTTTTTCCGTGTTTCCGTTAACAGATTTCTATAATAGTCTTCCCATATAAGAAAATAAAACCAGCAGACTGAGAAGACTATCTCCATAGTTACTTTTTCCTTCTTGTTGGTTTGCAGACATTTTATTACTTTCCAAGATTCAGCACCTCTTGCGCCTCTCAGATATTCGTAAATTTCTGTACAGAAGTTTTTTTTACTTTTATTAAAAATTATTTGACTTCTTATATTGTAAGAAATAATTCTCTTTGTAATTAACCATTCATTTTCTAAAAAAAGAATTTTTGCCACAAAATGAACTCCTCGGGGGCCAAATTGTCTAAAATCTAAGGGAGATCTGGACATTTTAGTTTACCCTTTACCTAGACCCGCACTGTAAAAATTAAAAAAAAATTAATTTCAGTGTTAGTCATTTTGGGGGAAAAATAATGAAAGTTTAATTTTTTTTTAGCACAATCTCACTCAGCGTCCACAAATGGGGTGCGTCGTAGAGTAGCCTCCTCGTGGTCCACCCCGGGCAACATGTCCAACACGGCTAAATGGTCTACACTTTCAGTTGTTAGATCATCAAATTTCTATGCATACTTTACATGTCATTTACAATACAATATGTATATAAAATTTGGAGTCATAAAATGCTTCCAGAGTATAGTATTGAATAGTTTAGCTTTGAATTTTAGTTGATTAAGCCCAACATAAGGCGTTAATTAATCTATAGCTGTTGTACGTAAAATTGAACATTTTATATTATTTGAAGGGATTTTTATGAATTCTGCGTTTCCTAAAATGTTTTGGCAGTTTTTAACTTTCATCGCAGTTAATGAGTTTTCTCGTTGATTTCGGCTGTTTCCATGTATAAGTATTTGTTATAGTCATTATTCTGTATTTTCACTGCTGTCCACACCTTCAGTTGCGCTTTCCATAGACTTACTCCAAAGGCCATTACAAAGGAAATGGGGCAAAGCATTTTTATTTAGCGTGTGGCATTATATGTAGCCCTTGATAATTTATTTACCTGTGTTGTCCAGTTTAATCGGGTATTCAATGTAATTTCTACATTTTTAGGTATTGGAAAGTTTCGTTTGCTACTTTGGTCGTTCTTCTATTTGTCGTAAAAACAAGGAGACACAATTTTGTGTTATTTGTGGTTCTAGAATACTTTCCTGAATAATAACTTTTGTTATATTTCTGATAGTCATAGCATCCTGCGCCTTCCGGTTCCTACTTTCTAGCTTTTTCTTAAATCCTCTGCTTGAAGATTTCACTCCCACATAATTTTCCTCATTGATTTTATCCACGTTGTCTTTGGCGTCTTTCATTGCCCATTCTCTCAACATGTCTGTACCACACCAATTGTCTTCACTCAATTTTTTCCACTCTTTTTCTCTTAACTTCCATGCTCTCCTACTTTAGTATTCCTTCTACTCTGGACGTATTTTAAATAAATATAAATTTTTGGTAGATTTTAGGGCAAAATAATACAAATATAATCAGTATAATTTATTGAATTAGTATGTCCTATTTAAATTGCATATAAATATATAAAGAAAAGAAATTGTTGGTATAAAAAAGAGAAATTATTGCAATAAAAGAAAGTAGGTTTGTTGTTAATTCATGTTAGCTGAGAATATTCATTCAGTAATTGCAACTCCACTGTGGGTCCAATTGCACTCAACCAAGTCACTACAGGATTTTTACTGGAAACAATAAAACAAAACTATAATTTAAATTAAAAAATAAAGACTTACAAACCTCTTGCTGCAGGATATTTCAATTAAATTAGACGTTTTGCAGGGGTGCAATGTAAAAAATGGCCTTTGCAATACCGGATGATCCTAAAATAAGAAAATGAAATTCAAGTCAATAATATACTTTATCATACGATAGCAAGTAATAATTATTGTAGTGACAAAAAAAAAATTATTTTTTAGTTGAAATACATCCCGGACAAGAATTGATCAAAATTAAAAAAGTCTGTATTTGTATCACTAAACAGCAGCGTAGCGCCAATTTTGTGTTACAATACATTACACTAAAAACACAAATTATGCACGTAATAAACATATTTTGTAAAATCGTATTGAACCTCGCGGACCGCAAAATTATACACAGCGCCACTCCTGATTTAAAGCCTCTAGAAATATGGCCTCTGAGTATATTTTGAAGTTTTGACCCCTCTTTTGGTCCGTTTCTGATGTTGCATGTTCTAACTTCTGCAGTTCCGTTCCAATATAATTTAGTGTTATGCACAAGTCGTTATTACCTATGCCGGTGGCTTTTTGTTGTTCTTTGCAATGCCTATTTTGTTTCCTTGGATATCTGTTATCGCATTTTTTATTTTATTCCTAATAATCTCTGCTTCCAGTTTCTCTTGTATAGAGAGCTTCTATTCATTAAAAAAATTTTAAGCCTATTTCCTGGAATTTCTTCCTCCAAGACCATATGTCCCAAGTACCTAGCCGTCTAGGTTACATTCGTTTTTTGCATTTTATTTAGGAAGTAAGAAAATGAATAAAAACATTTATTAACGGGAATGTAATTGAAATAATTTTATTTGAATACAATCGTACGCTTTTTATTTGAGCCAAGTTATTTAAGTCATAATGCTTAAGTGAAGTAACGCATTTTTATTAAGTATTGTATTATTTTTACTGAGAGTGAAGATAAAATGTTCGAATGCACTTACCATTTGTGTAATTGTTGATAACATATCTTCAATTAGATCAAAATTAAAACACTTTACGCAAGTTTCTAAATTAATTAGAGATCCATCTAAAAATGTAAAGTTATATTTTAAACCCAGTTTGTATTTTTATATATTTTTTTGAAAAAATAAATACCTACCTGTTTTAAATATATTAAAACATAATTTGGGTACAGCGTAAGATAAATCGTAAACTACATGATATTCAAATGTTAACACATTTGAAATATTTTTATTTTCCGTGATATTCCTAATTATTTTTTTACAAATATAAGCCTGATTATCAACGTCCTAAAAAATAACAACAGTGTAACAAAATATCGGTTCAGTGACGATAAACGGATTTTATTTTTACCGTTTTTCCTTGAATTATCGTCCATCCGTCATGAAGTTCATCTGATAATGATTTAATTTGTTGGATGCATTTTAAAAAGTCGTCCCAAGAAATTGCAGTTTTCATCTAGGAAAACATTTTATTTAATTAAAAATCATTTAATCTCTTTACAAAGGGGTTATAAATAAAGGAAAGATATAATTTATTAAATGTCTTTTACACAGATTTCCTATGGGAAATTTTAATAAAACAAAATTGGGCCAACTAAGGGTGTGTTTTTTATTTTTGTTTCTGGGTAAAGTTTTAAAACTAAACTAAACTAACTGCTTTATATGTTTTATGGCTAAAAAGTGTAAAATGTTAAATGAATTGGGTCCCGCCTAAATGACCACGAATTTAGTTAGGGATAAACAAAACAACAACAAAAAAAAAATAAACCGATACAAGCGGTGATTGACAGAAAAAGGATAAGGTTATAATGTGTAATTGTGTAATATAATGGGCTCGCGAAATGATTACAACACCCGGGTCCTGGAAAAAAGTTCCCGGTTAAACCCGGATGGGTGGTTGGCCTCTTTTATGTTGCGACCAACGATTTTTGTGCCCGCAGTAAAATAATATGCAATTTAAAAAAAATCACAAAAATCAATTTTTCAATTTTTTTTAAATTTAAAACAATTCAAAACGGTGAAATAATGGCGCATACAAAAAAAGAATCTAGTATGTATTTTATTTTCGTAGCTTGTCTTTTATAAGTTTTTAGTACAATCCGAAAAAATTATCAATAAACCCGGAACCCGGGGATAAGGTGTCTAAAACCTGAGCCTCCTTGTTAAACCCGATGAAGTGTCAGCCTACTTACGTCATTTGGAATTAAAAAAAGAATAAGTGATGCTCACCCTTGGCCCAAATATATTTAAATTTGACAAATTGGGCACCGGCACTTTAATTTGAAAAATTACCACTTGAATTTGGAAAATGGGTGTTTAGGTTTGAAAAATTGCAAAATGTCCATTCAAATTTATAGAAAATCACCTTTTCTAGATATAATAATAAGTAATTAAGATAATAATATATAAAATAATCAAAATATGTGGGTTTCTTTAATATAATTTTAAAATAAATGTTGTCTTGATGAAAGTGTACATGAATACGAAAACAAGCTTTTAGACTTTGATTTGTGTTGATGTTAGTGTGCAGTTAGTTAACGAACAGTTTTTTCACATAAAATATTCAAATAAATGACGGCATAATTTCTTGGCGTAATTTATAAGGCACCTAAGTAAATAAAAAAAATTGAAACGGGCGCGAATGAATCAATAATAAAATGAAGCGCATGCCATTGTGACGTTTTTTTTTTTTGACTTTATGAAAAAAAAAAAGAACGTGAAACAAATGAACGATTTATAAATTTCAAAATGCATTGTGAATGTAATTCAGGACAAGCTCAAGTAGCATGTTGAATGATGTTAATAGAAAGCATAGGTTTCACACTTTGGGTCGCTTAAATTCTTAAATTTTATGCGGTTAGAGCTCGCAGGAATTATTTTACCGCCATCTTGATTTTGCAGGAATTAAAGCGCTACGTTGCCATTTTACGTTACAACATCAATATATAAAATCACACGCGAATATTACTTTTATTGACAACCAAAAAAAAAATAATAATAAAACATAAAATGAATTTTGTATTAGTTATATGCTTAAAAATTAGAATTTTTTGAAAATGTTGTCAATCATTTATACATTTTTCATTCATTTATCGTTTTAAAATGTGCGTTAAAAACTTAATATTAAATTGAAAAGTTAGTTTTTCTTTTATTTCTTTTGTTTTAATTTGAACTTATTTTGGAGAAAGTGCCATGGTTGTTAAAAAAAGTTGAAGATGCGTTGTTGACTCGTTGTATGTATTGAGTTTTGCTAGAGTGCGTTTGTTTAAAAAGTGGTGGACTACTTTTGGGGAGGGTGTTGGGGTATTATTTTTGAGTGGTTTTTGGTGAGTGATGGGTTGCCTATGAATCATTAAAATGGCGTTGAATTTTACCGTTTTATAGAATGGCAATGAACAGTCTTTCAGTTAGTTGTATTCATACATATACCCACTTGAAATCTATAGATGCCCGGTTGCTATTCACGTACTGCGCACTCGCACCTTAGTACACCAAATGTCCGAGGTTGCCAAGTTTAGTGCTACCCTCGCAGCATCCAAAGCGCGTTGTACAGGTAAACTAAGAGAATACTGACTCGGCACAACAACTCATCAAATAAAACGAAAAAACTTTATAAATGTGTGATAAAACCCATCAGAAATATTAATAATTCGGTAGTTAAGTGTAATGATTTCCACGTTTCTGGATAAATAATTGTGTAAGATAACGGGAACTGAATTGAAACGCATGCCCAGACGCGACGAAAACCCTGCTGTTGTTTGAGTAGCGGCGTCGTCAAAGAATTTTTGACGTGTAGTGTAGTGTTTTGTTACTCTATAATGACATAGGACGCCTGATTTTAGCGATTTTAGTGTTACATGTGCAACCTCTAAAAAAACTTGGTCTGAATTAAAAATGTAGATTTAGAACGAACATGTTCTGCTCAAATATAACGATCCAATTATAAAAAAAAACAGTGCTCCAGCACACTTTCATGTGTATAAATTAATTGTAGTTAATTAACTTATTAAAACAAAAACTTAAAAATGTATGCAAAGGGTAAAGGTTCTACAGTGCCGTCAGATGCACAAGCAAGGGAGAAGTAAGTTTACTTTTTATAACAGGGGCGGCGAGTTGTGGGGTTGCTTTTTTATACAGGTAGAGTTCCAAATATCTTTACCAACCAAATTTACCCACTACTTCCAACCTAAATATCCGTACATTTTATCATATACACAACGAATTTAATTTTTGTTAACGTAAATAATGAAAGTAAACCTTTACTGCACGTCCTTTTCTTTCCCGGCAATTATTTTTTATTACTTAAACTTGCGCACCCATAATCATTTATTTTATATTTTAAACATATATTACATTCTCTCCTTTCTTACTAAAAGCATTTGCAATTAAAATTTATATTCCATACACTTTTCGCACTAAAAAACCATATATTTTCTACACATTTTATCCAGCTATAATAAAACAAATGAAGAATTTCATCCCAACATTACGTTAAAAAACGGTGTAATTTTTAAACGCAAGACCACAATTTAAAATCAAATAAAAAGCTAAATTTATTATCTAAAGTTATAAACAATGTAGTAATAAAATTAAATACAAAACTTATTTTAGCCACCATTTGACAATTTTTTTTTTTTTTAATTTCTTTCAGTTTTGGCCTAAGCAAGGCCATAATAGTCTTTTTTTTAATATCAGGGTTAAATGTGGTCCATATATTGACAAAATGGTTTTTAAAAAAAAAAAAACACTAATTTTGGCCTAAATTTTGCCAAAATGTGGTCAAAATTGTCTTCAGCAGTAATCTTTGTTTATATCTGAAAACCAATTTTCTATCTCCTTTTAAATACCAGAGACAGCAAAACACTAACTCCGTGTGTGGTGTGTGTTCCATTTTTTTGTAAGCATGTTTTCTCAAAAACTATTAAAGATATTGGTACGAAATCTCATATTTATCATTTGAACTACCAAACTTGGTTGAATGTATGTTTAGTATCACTGGTAAAGAATTTATTGATGTTAATTATTGAGGTAGTGTTTTTGACATCAAGCCCTCGAAATGTGGCCCAAATTTGGATAAAATTTAAATTTAAAAACCAAACATGGCCCAAATTTTGTCAAAACGTAACCTAAGTAAACTTTTTTTTATTATTATCACTAAATTTGGCTTCAATTTTTACAAAATGTTTTCTTTAATATAACCACTGAATGTGGCCAAAACCTTGACTCAAATTATGCCTAAATGTGGTACAATTTTGTAAAAATTAGTAATAATTTAGGTAAATTTTTTTTTCACAGCTAATAATAATAATCTTTATTAGCAAGATCTGTTGCAACAATAATGCCTATGCGAATTAACCAAAAATAGATTCATCACAATTTTATAAACAAGAATTTTTTTTGTAAAATTAAAACAAAAAAATGAACCGAAACAAATAAATTTCCCATTCCCACTGGCATAGGGTCAGCCAGGCCGTATCCTGGAATGGTCACAATCCTTGTTCCTGACTTATACCACGAATCATATTAAGAAGTTATGTCGACCTTCAAGGGAACTGCTCTATGTTTAATGCAGAACTGTTAATTTCTAAATTTAATATCAACAAATTACATTCTAGAAAATACTTTTTTTTTTCTTCAAATTATCATTTGTCTCGTGACCCATCTAATAAAAATCAGTTTCATCAAAACTTTTATGTAGCTATATTTTTATTTAAAGTTTTGGTTTCAGAGACTCTAATCCAAAAATGGTTTCTTTAAGATCTTATTCATTAGACTTTCTTTTAATTTTTATTTAAATATGCCAGTCGTAACCAAACTGTTGACGAAAGATTTCTTCATTTATGCTAAGTTTAGTATTGAAAAACATTTCGGAAACCAACCATGTTTATCAGGAATAAATATTTTAAGAAAATTTTAACGGTAAAATTACTTAAAATTTCTTTTTTTTTTAGCTCTACAGTCTAGCATGGGCTTTGGTTTCCTTCATTAACCTCTTTCATCTGGATCTGTCTTTAGCAGCTACCACCCAGTTTCTTACTTTTAGGCCTTACATATCTTCCTCTATTTTGTGTCTCCAACTGGCTCTTGGTCTTACTCTTCCTCTTTGACCATAGGGTGTTACATTTTGTCACATGTTTAGCCCAAATAATCCTCCCTGCTTTTATGTGTTTGATGATGTCTTCTTCCCTCTATAAATCTTGTAGTTCATGATTAATTCTTCTCCGTATTTCGGATATCGGTCCAAAGAAAGATTGCCATTTTCACCACTTATCTCTATATTCCATTTTGCTATTCCATTACTATTGGGTCGCGAAAGAGGTACTTTACGAAATTTTGGGTTGCACCATCTAAAACTGTTGGAGGCCACTGCAATATTATACGGTGTTTTAAGACCTTATTCATTAGATGGTTTCATTATGATATTAGATAACCCTAAACAAATTACCAGTATAATTTTAATTAAACCAAAAATATCAAATTTCAAGTTAATTTTTATTAACCAAAATCCAAAATTTTGAGTCATGTGCTAAATGTTAAGTATAATCTGGACTATCTTTACTTTGTTAACTGCTGTTCGGAAGAGCTCTAAAGAAGATATGGAAAATAACTTTCTGATTTTTTAACCGTTTAAAACGACTCTAATCAATCTAAATCGTCTAATTTTTTGGATCTCGTAAATGTAAAAACTGCTGGGAACGTTTCGCTTGTCATTGCAGACATGAATGCCATCTTAAAGTTGTTAGACCATAAACCAATCAATGGTTTTTACCAACATTATGCTCACCAATTTTTCCACATTCTTATTAATGATGTTACTAAGATCATTTTTTTAATTAAATTGACTTACTTATGGCTTCAAAACGCGAAAATTAATTTGTTACTGCCAACATTTTTTTCACCATTTCAAGGAACTTTTTCTAGATTATGAATAAAAGTTAAAGTCTTTATTCAATCTAAATCGTCTAATTTTTTGGGTCTCGTAAATTTATTTGTTGCTGCGAACGTTTAGCCTGTCATTGCAGATAGGAATGCATTCTCAAGCTTGTCAGAGTTTTAGAGCAAGGGTTGCTGCCAACATTTTGCTCGCCATTATACGGAACATTCGCTAGGACATAAGTTAAAGTTAGACCAATAACATGTAAGTTTGCGCGACTTGCCTTTGGGGTTTCGTAAATTTATTATTTGCTGCGAAAATTTTGCCGCCATTGCAGGCAGAATTCTCCAGGCTATGGTTTAGATTAGTGCTTCCTACAATGGAGAGCGAAATATGAGCTACAACCAATAAATTTACGTTTCACAGAAGCAAAATTGTAATTACATTAATTAAAGTCGTAAAAGTGGATTATTATAGGGTAAACTCCATCTCAATGATTGCTTGCTTTTTAGACTACAAAAAGGCCTTTAATTGCGTAGATTTAACAAAATTCCCTGAAAATCTTGTAAGTTTAGTGTAAAGCTTATACTAGGCTGCAATTTCTCCCCAGCTCTATTCACTATATATGGACAGTACATCATGAGAAAGGCTTTGGAAAATTAAAATATTAGTAGCAGGCAAGAAGATCTCTAATTTAAGACTGACGACACAACTTTGATAGCTAGAACAGAGGACGAAGTGGTAAAGATACCCGGGCGTTTATAGAATGAGAGTAGACTCTTTGGGTTAATAATCAACAAAGAAAACACTAACATCATCACAGATCGACACTACTCCTTACATCATAGACGTGCTAAGCAGTTTAAAAACTGTGATGGGTAGTCGAATCTTGGATCCACCATCAGTAGTGACATGCATCTCAGAAAAAAACGAATAGTCATTGTAAAAAATCCAATGAGCAGCCTTTACAAGAGCTAAAAAGACCTCTCCATCTCAAACTATGCAAAAATGAGATTATTATCCTGCCTGGACTTCTCCATATTTCCTTATGATGCTGAAACATGGACCATGCGAAAGTTGCATTCGAGATGTGGTTCTGGCGTCGTATGTTACGGATTTCATGGACGGATCATCGTACCAACGTCGCCATTCTAGAGAAGCTGGGAATTCGACACAGATTATTAACAACATGTACAAAGCGAGCGATGCAGTTTTTCGGGCATATAGCAAAGCGAAGAAAAGACAAACTGAAACAACAAGATCAAATCGATGGGCGAAGAAAGGGAGGTAGGTCACCAACAAGATGAAATTGTAAAAGTTACCAGAAGCTTTTTTGACGAACCACCAAACAGAAGCCAAGACTGTGCTGAATGGAAAAATCTGAACGCAAAGATTTGAGATCACGTCCTCAGCAATGTGGAATCGATGAAGAAGAGGAACTCAAAGCTTTAAGAATGCTTCTTACAGTAGCGAGTGAAATGTTGGCAATAAGCAATTTACGCGACTTGAACTCAAAAGTACAATTATCGAATCAAAACGTCAAAGAGTAAATCTCTTAGGATGAACTCTGTTTTGAGAATGCTTCCTGCAATGACCAACAAAATGACCAATAAATTTTCGCAATTTAAACCTTAATTTCATAGGACGAACTCAAAGCGTTGAGAAACTTCTGCAATAGCGAGCAAAATTTTAACAACAACAACATTAAGGCGGTTATCAAGGCATTATTTTACTTACATCCATCAGAATGCTCCTTGCAATGATCAGCGAAACGTGGTAGGGAATAAATAAAGACTTATATTCGAAATTAAAAAAGAATATATTAACAAAATAATTTTTAAGAATGTGGAATAATGAAGTAAAATTTGGTTATGGTTTTAATTTGGCTAATTAAGTTAAGATTCGGGCGCTCTTCTAACATCGTTAGCTACTATCGGCCAATCTTTTTACTACATCTCAATGCTGATACGAAGTAATAATAATATTAAGGTTGCGAATACCGATTAAAAATCGCAGTGTGTGTAATAATTTCTTGTTAAATCCAAAAATTATCCACAATTCCCCAATCCAAAGTTTATTACCTACCAGTTCAGAAAATTTATATAACAATTGAGCTAATAAATATGTGCTAATGCGATCATAAATGTCCATGTATGCAATACATTAAGTAATTTATTAGTTTTTCAATAAAATGTGTGAAAATATTTTAATCAAATTACGTTTAAAATATCGTTTAAATGTAGTACAATTACAAATTTTAATTTTTTTTTTGTATAAAGGCTGTTTCCATTTGATTTTTAATAATTTAAATATTTAAAATAAGATCGACCTTTAACAAAATTTTTGTTAATAATTATAAAATCCAAATTTTATTTTATAAAAAGAATTACATATTTTGATTGTAATTGTGTGCTCTTTTTAAATTTGTGCAATTGTAATTACAATCTAAATAATTATAAATTTTGCTTATAATTTTATTTTTATGATCATTCTTAAAAATTTTATTACTATTTATTAAAATTGAAAATATTTTGAAATTTTTAAAAAATATACATATTTATCGAAATTTGTACATTTTTTTTGAAATTTACACATTTTAAAACATTTGCACATTTATTGAGTAATTTGATCATGCTTTATTGTAGTAAAATACTTTTGGAGTTAATTTTGTTTTGAAATTTTAAACATTTGCATATTTTTTGAACCTTATCTTTTAAACATTTGTACAATTTTTAAATAATTGAATATATTTAGTAATTAGTACATGTTTTATTAGAATAAAATAGTTTTTGAATAAAATGTGTGCTCCCACACGCATATTTTTTTAATTTAATAAAAACCTAGATGTTTTTAGTGTATCTCCGCCCCTGTTTTATAAACAAATATTACAAAAATAGCCTCGAGACTTGAGAACGGCCTCTAAACATTTTAAATATACTGTCAATCAATCCAAATAGTATACATTTTTAAACTTGTTGCTGTGACGATCGTTTTGAAAATAATTTCGTTCATAAATAGTAAACACGTGGTTTGTTTAATGTATCTTATTGGATATTAATATTATTAATTGCTTATACAAAGCACCTGATTTCATTCATTCATTCATGTCGACCCTTATTCACTACAGAAACTATCGTAACTATTCGCGTGTATACACACTTAACTATTTTAATAGACAATGGTCACACTTAGACAATCAGTTACTATAATTCATGTTTCTTTCTTAATAAGAAGTAATTCACCCGAAATGAAATTGTTGCTTTTGAAAATTATTATCTTTCAGGTATAAAAAGCTATATTTAACATGTTTAAGGGTGCGTTCTCATTTGCATATAGTCCCCTGATGGGGGGCACTAAAACGGGCTCTTTTGAAAAATAAGTTCTAATTTCTTTTCTTTATTATATAGATTAGCACTGTACGTTTATGAATATTTATTACATGTTGGAGCACAAAAGGCAGCACAAACTTTCTTATCGGAGGTAAGGAAAGTTTAAATAATGCACCAACAATTGTTTAAAATTATATTTTTTTTATAGATACGATGGGAAAAGAATATAACATTAGGAGAACCTCCCGGATTTCTGCATTCGTGGTGGTGGTAGGTGTTAATTTGTTAATAATTTGTAAGAAAAATTAATGTTGAGAGTGTGTTTTTGCTTTTTTTTTCAGTGTATTTTGGGACCTATATTGTGCAGCTCCTGAAAGAAGGGATACATGTGAACATTCTTCAGAAGCGAAAGCATTTCATGATTATGTGAGTATTTATTATTCCGTTCTTTTTTCTGTTATTTCTATCCACCATACTCTTTGTGGATCAATACTCCGGTTCAAAATGTGGCAACGTTGCATTTGGTATACGCGTTCGGCCAGGTACTGTAGCCCTGCTCATTCTTCATCGTTGGTTTCTACCAGTCTACAAACAGTTCCGGAACACCGTTGCCATTCTCTCTTCGTTATTATCAATGATTACGACGAATTTTATCTCCATTTATCATGTCGTTATCATTTGCTCCAGTTTTTGAAAAAAAAAAATCATGAAACTTATGCAAATGACGACAAAACAATTTTAAAAACATCAATTCACCATTAAACAAAAACGAATCAAACAGAAATCAACGAATAAGTTACTGTTGTATATAACACAAAGCAGACAAGTTAAAGAACGGTTATAATTTGAAACATAACTTAAGTCGAGTAACATTAAATTCCCTCCACGACTCTCGCAAGTGACTTAAACAAACGAATTTTTTAACCTGCGTTCAATTCAAACAAAAATGTCTGTTTAAATTTATGTTATATTTGTAGCTCTTACCATAATTTTTGTTAGCGATTATAAATTTATATGACAAAACAATATTTACTTAATTTATTATTGCATATTTTAATTTCTCTTTTAAATTTTAAGACAGCGCATTAATTATACAACTCTTTTCATATTATTTTTAATATACTTAAAACAAACAGGCTTTAATAATTAAATATTAAAACAAAATGCATCAATTCTTAATGTTTTTTTGCATACAATTGTTACCTAAAAATTACATATAAAAATTCCTCCCTTTAAAGTTACTTTAATAAATTTTTTTAAAGAAGGTAGTTATTGAAATTATTTCTAAAAAAGTTATTTAATAAAATTATTAAAAAAGTTACATATAAAATTACCTAAAAAGTTGGACATTGGTAAAAAGTTAGCCATGAATGGTAACTTTTTAGTCATTTATTAACCTAAAGAAATCATTTAAAAAATTTTCTGTACGTTTTGATTTAAAATTTTTATTTAGTTGATTGTACTGAACGTAGTGAAGCGTCTAGCTTGTGTTTCATGACGAGTCGACCTTAGGTAGAGGACCTTGAGTTTTTATCTGCCGTGCCGAGCACAAGGATAGATAGTTTTGATAATAAGTATGTTACTTAGTTCTGTTCACCAACAGAGCCGTGATAAAATAATTTATATTTCTTATGACTTGAAAAAAGAAAAATTATTTTTTGAACAAAAGCCATTTTTCAAAAAATTTGCCCCATTTTCATAAAAGTTACCATTTTTCAGTTAAAATAATTATGTCCCCGTTTTAATAGATAACCTTGCCTAGAGGGTTACCCTAAGAATGTAGATTAAAGCGCATAAAAAAAAAATAATAATAAATAAAACGCGCATTAAAACAAACAATCTCCTTGAAGGTTCTAAAATAGGTTTTTGGTACCACATTCAGTTGTTTTTTTTTTTAACTTGATAAATTATATACATCCAGATTATAAATTTAATTTTAATTATATTTTATAATTAATCAAGCGAAGCCACGTACGACTTACAGCTTAATTACATAATACATTTTTGCTGCAATAAGCAATTTCTCAAAATTATTGCGATTCCTTTTTGTTTTTCCAAGGCCACTACATTCTTATTGACTCTTTCAACTTAAATTTATCAAGTTAAAATCTTTTCGAAATATAGAACAAAATGATAGTGAACAAACAATAAAATTGTAATAAATTGCTAGGAACGATTATAATTTTAAATTACATTGCAAAATTTCGAAGAGGTCATTTCAATATTACGTCACCTCCACTCACATTGCATCCTTCTCCAACATAACCTGAATTACTTCTTTCTCGTAATTTAAGCAGTACCAACATTACATTATAAATTTTTTAAACATACTTAAGTCACATTAAAAATACATAAATTTGATTTTGTTTTGATACTCTGTACTATTATCGCACATTATACATTAATAAGAACAAATTGATTATTTTATTGAATTAAAACATTGTGTTAATCAATATAACATGTTTACTATCAAAATTTTACAGATAATTGCCTTATTTAGTAATTTATTTGATTAAATTTAAATACCGGCATTTTATTATGACGAACATCGGTGAAAAACAAAAAAAATATTTAAGTTATTTTGGGAGGTGAAAAATAAAAATGAAAATTTTAAATCACTGATACGAACGTTTTGCCCATAAGAAATAGGTTCAGATAACATTTTCTGAAAATTTTTATTTTTCCTCGAATATTGACGATCATCATAGCGATTTGAACCTTATCTGCAGCTCTTCGAAATAACTTGCAGTGAGGTCACTACTCAAATCCACTGATGCAGGTTTTTAAGCCAGAAAATTCGTCTTTTACCAGTGCCTCTTCTTTTCTTTCAGGATAAATTGAAGAATTTTTTACCTCCCTTTTTGTCTTATAACGAGTTATTCCAGCTTCCTGGTCTTTACTCTATTTAAAATTTCTCGTTGCTTCCCCACTCTCAGAATCTCCTCGTTCTTTAGTTTATCTGTCCGCGATATTTTTAGTATCTCTTATAAACGCTTCCACGCCTTGATTGATTTCGCACTTTTCACTTGATATTTTAATCTTTTCTATCATTAGCCGTGTTTGCCGCAATGATGGAATCCTGCGCATATATCAAGCTATTAAGGAGCTCCCAGTTAACCGTTATTCCTTCTTGCCCACCATCCAATGCTTCTTTGAAATTTTCCGCAGAAATATAATAAATAGCATTGGTCGCACACCTGGTAAATTTGGATTTGTCTCTGTTTGGTCTTCTACTCTTGTTGCTTCTGCTGTCTTTTGCCAATAAGATTCGAATGTTCTTGTCGTCCGCTTCTATTTTACTTAGTACCTTAGGTAGATCTTCGTACTCACCCAATCAATCAAATGTACATCGCAGTTGACATTCCTGCACCACTGGATTAAGACATTTATAGAAAATACTGCTTCAGTAGTACGTAAGGCATTCCTGAATCCGAATGACGTATCTTTGGGGCGTGACTCATTCTGCTAATCGTTCGTTATTCTTCACATTGATTTAATATAATCTTTTAAGGGATAGTGATAATGATGGATTTGAGCTCATTTTCAGGTATTCTTCCCGTGTCAGATATCAAGTTATATAGCCGTGTATGATTGTTTATACCAGGTTAGTTGAAGAGTTTAATTATTTCTGGTGGTATTTCGTCTGGACCTGGAGCCTTGTTTTTTGTTGCTCTCATCGCTTTTCTAACTTTCTCTTTTGTTATATGAGGGCCAGTGTCTGCGTTTTTTATACCATGTTATTTGGGGCATGTGTATAGAGTCTTTCCATTTCGATAATTTCGCGTTGGTATCGCTGATCTCGTTTCCGGATGTGTCAAATAGTCTTCCCTCTGCTTTTTTCTTAGCTGTCACTGCGGCATTCGTTATTTTGCGGTGCATGTTGAAGATATCATGCTTCTTAATTTTAAAGCACTTGGTTTTCATCATGTCTTCCTTAACCATTCTTATATTCTTTCGTATTTGTTGAGGAATTTCGTTATTCATTATTTTTAACTGTTTATGATTTTACAGTTTTATGTTCTTGTCTGAGGGTGGCAAACCAGGTTCATTTTTGTTAGCTTTTCTGTTATTTAGTACTAGTTTAAATTTATTAAAATAATAATTGAATTATTGTTATGTTTATTTTTATTGTAGGGATTTGTCAATTCAGGATATGGAGTAAATGGAATAGCACATGTAAGTAGTAAATATTTTACGCTTTAAAATTTAAAACGTAAAATACGCATAATTTTAAGTCCCTCATATTTTATACATATTTTTCAATTTAGAATACAGGCCCAGCGCCGAGTCCTTTAGGGCAAATGCCTCCAAATGATGGAATGCCCGGTGGGCCAATACCTCCAGGATTTTTTCCCGTGAGTATCGCTGTAATTTTATCAACTGACGCTTATGTACCTTTGCCACTTACAACTTTTAACGCAGCTTTGTATCATGCTTAAATCCCAAAACTTATCATACATTACTCGTGTTGTTATCTAACAAAGTTTATTCAAAATCTTTGCGAAATTATTTTCCCTAGTCCAAAGGTTTTGAATGTGTCTCAAAGTGTAAATTAAATAACCTTTGTTTGGAAAAATTGATGTTGTATGTGATTTTTGTTTGCATTTGTAGAGTTCAACAATGAGACCATCACCTCCCACACATCCATCAAGTCAACCTTCCCCGCATTCGCAACCACCACCCCCACATTCGCAGATGATGTCGTCGCAACCTTTCATGGGTCCAAGATATCCTGCAGGTCCCAGACCTGGTGTACGAATGCCACAAATAGGCAGTGATTTTAATGGAGTAAGTGTCTTTTATGTTTCCAATTTAAATCCTTTGTTGCTTATCAATATGTGTTCTCTAAACATTTCATTTCAACTCTTGTTATTAAAATTTCTTTGTTGCGTGTTTTATTTTTATACTTTGTTTAATTTTATTTAATATTAATTATTGATTTATATTTCAGCCTCCTGGGCAACCCATGATGCCGAATAATATGGACCCCACAAGGCAAGGTAAATATCACGTTCGGACCCTAGTTACCAATAATAAAAAGTAAAGGCCATAAAGAAATTTCATTATTAATAAAATAATAATGTATCAATAATTTATTTGATAACAATTTGATTAAAGAGAAATGCACAAGCATGAAGCCCAATTTCATATGATTGCCTCATGTAATTGCATCTATTTCTGTCTCCAGGTGAAGGCGGAGAGTTTGTAGGTTGGCAAGGTAGGCAAATGCGCTCCTTCACCACCACATACACCCATATATACGCATCTTTTACACTTTGGACTTTTTCATCTATAATCCTTTTACTAATTTTTGTTTTGCACAAATACTTTATTCTTCTAATTCATTGACTTTTATCATAACAAGTATTTAAAGCACCAATTCTTCTCTCCTCAAACAATAACAACTAAAATTTTTATTTTTTACTTCAATGGTGTATAAAAATAATTAATATTCTCCTATTTAAAAATAATTGTAAGCATTCTAAAAAAAAATTGTCGTCAAGCATTGTAAAATTTGTTTGATGCCAAACATTGCAAAAATTGTCGCCAACTTGTACTTCTTTGGGTCATAGTGAACCGTAAAATATGATATCAAACCAAGAAAAGCACAACTTTTGTGTATTAATAACTTTATATTTGTGTTACAGTACTTTTTGCATGAAATAGACTTCAAATTAAAATATTTTCAACGTCAGGACGAAAAAATGTTTAAATTATATGACGCGCACTTCTTACAATAATACTTACACGTGCTACATAAATATTTGATTTTAAATATTATAAATACAACACTTTATATTAGTTTTATTATCACTTGTAGATGAATAGGAATTGCGCGTTTGGTTTTGTTCCTGATCCTTCCAGTTTTATCTTCCGACTTTTTTTTCCAAAGAAAAACTAAAACGCACTAAAATACGTTACGCAACAGAATTAGGGTCGCATGTTACAATTCCCTATTTATATATCTGCGGTAATTTGTCTGTACTTTTTTAAGCCATGCACCAGTCTGCAGACCTGCAGCGTATTCTTGATAAACATGGTAAGATAAATAAAATAAATAATACCAGTTTTTTGTATTTAAAATAATTGGAAATAACGGGATCTACTACAAAAAGTCGACCCCGACGAAAGGGCAGGCAACGTAGATAAAATGCCGACCAATGGTCGTAAACGTAAGCGCGGAAAAAAGACCAACAGACAAATGGTCGAAAAAATGTCAAAGGGCAGATTTAAAAAAAAGACCCATAAAGATAAAAGACCGACAGGGAAAAACTTCTGGAGTTAAATACTACAAAAACTATCACTGTCATTATTGATATCGCTGTTTTTATTAAAATCGAAACACCAAGTTAAAAATTAAACAAAAATGTTCTTATTTCTTAATTTTACCAAATAATAGTTTAGCGGTGATTTTATTTATTTACACGGGGAAGTCGCCTACACTTGATAACGAGTATGGCCGATGAATTAATTTTTAAATTAACTGTTATCGGTTGAATACGGATGTAATACAAAACGATTTGTCTTTCTGAATTACCATAAAAAAAAACAAATTTTAATCCCGTTAAAATCAATGTATCAGGATCGGACAGCGCAGTAAAAGAGGCCCGTGTAAAGCAAGAATATATGCCATGCCCAGAGATTGTGGGGAAAGTCATAAAATTAGACCCACTATAAATTTTTTAATTAGGACTCTTATCGTATCGTCCTGTCGGTTTTTTGCCAATGTGCTTTTAGTCTTTGTCGGTCTTTTGTCCAAATCTGCGTTTCGACCGTGTCGGCCTCATGTCGGTTTACGTTTTGTAATGTTTATAGACCGACTTGATAATGATTTGGCAATTTTTGGCATGAACTACACACAAAATAATGCGGTAAACTATGTTATACAAATCTTAATTGTCCGTGCAAAGTAACGGTATAATTATTTCGCACGAATGGAATGTATTAAAGATTAGACTGTAATGCATTCCATTGGCCATACACGTAAGTTCAACATGAAATCGTTCGCCTGAAGTACTGGGCTCAACTGTTGATTTTAATTTTATTTTCTTTGTTAAAAAAATTTAGCGGAACGTGATATTTTAACTTTGTACATTATTTTTTTTAACATCCTGTCGAATTTTCTCAATGACTAATAAATAAAAATTTTTCAGTATTGTTTGATGAGAGTATAACATTATTTATTACTTGTATTAATAATTATATGTGGTTAGTGAGGGGATTAAGGAACAGTCCATTCGACTATTGCTTGCTTTTGCTTCAATAACTTGTGCTAGCATGCTGGTGTCGTTCGTGCTATACATAATAAAATACTTAAAAACAAATTTAGTAGTTGTGTAAGCCGGAGAGTATTAATTATTTTATGCCACTAGGACCTCCAGGAATGAATCCAATGAATCCACGTATGAATCCACCACGAGGTCCAGCAATGGGTCCTCTTGGACCTGGTTCTTATGGTCCTGGTCTAAGAGGACCTCCTCCAAATAGTAGTCTAGGTCCAGGAGGTCCTATGCCCCCCATGTCCATGACAGGTCCAGGTGGAAGACCACAATGGCAACCAAACACATCAACGGTGAGTATTGTAGGTGAATGTATTGTTAAATATTGTTGATCTAATTTAATAAATTTGTAGCCTATGAATTACTCCTCATCGTCACCTGGTAATTACGGTGGTCCACCAGGGTCAGCAGGCCCACCTGGTCCTGGAACTCCTATAATGCCTAGCCCTCAAGACTCCTCAAATTCTGGTGGTGAAAATATGTATACATTAATGAAGCCTGCGGTGGGTGGAAGTATGACTGGAGAATTCCCGATGGGTGGTGGGCCAGAAGGTGGTCCCATGGGACCTATGGGACCTAATTCAATGGGGCCGGTGCTCAATGGTGATGGAATGGATGGCATGAAAAATTCCCCGGCGAATGGTGGTCCTGGAACACCAAGAGAAGATAGTGGCAGTGGAATGGGTGATTACAATTTAGCCGGATTTGGTGGACCCGGTGAAAACGTGAGTAGAATTTTGGTGGCCGGTGCTTGTGCTTCTGTAGACTGACACCTAACCACTAAAGGTCGCTTTCCTTGCAGGACCAAACGGAATCGGCTGCTATTTTGAAAATAAAAGAGAGCATGCAAGAGGAGGCCAAGAGGTTTGAGAAAGACTCGGACCATCCTGAGTATTTCATGCAATAACTCCCTCGCTGGCCTCTCTGGCTGGTGGACGCCTCTCTTCCTTCCTAACTCTACTAACCCCGGGCGGTGGTCTGCTCATCTCCTTCCTGCCCCGTCGTCGCGTGCTCGTCCTGTCAACTATTTGGCGCAGGGTAGTCATGCCTGTTTTCTGTTTTACAGATATTCCTATGAAATTCTATCGCAATCTGAAACTGAATCCAAGATATCAATCAATCAATCAATCAATAAGATGAACAACTTAATCCTGTATGAAAATGAGAAGACAAAGAAATTGAATAAAGACTCTGAAACAGTGACAGTGCGTGTAGGAAGTGGAGAAAGTGTTAAATGCTATGTTTTTTTATTAGTTCCTGGGCGTTGCGGTCGCTCTGTTCTAAACCGTAATAAACCCCTTGCCCTCTCAGTGACATACACCACAAACCCCAAGCTCCCCAGTGCCCTCCTTTTAAAATATCACAAATCTCTGAATGCATACCCCGTCCACCGGCCTAGGCAAGGTTGGATGTATTCACAGCATTCTGTGTTGTCATAAATTTTTCTTGCATGTGTATACATTCCTCCAAGAGACAGGTTTCAGGTTAACTAGGCTATATGATATAAATAATTTGATCGATTTATAGCCCCTACTCATAATCACGTACAGTAGTTGTTTTTTAAATTTTTACAGTAGTCACAATACCATAATATGAGTAACGTAAATCTGAATCCTGCCTCAGCCTAGTGTGGTTTCACCTAATTTATATATGTACATGCAATAGATGAGTGCAAACTAAATTACGATGGATTAATTGAGGAGCGCAGCTCCCATGTAAACAAATTCATATACTTTTTATTTTTTATTTTCCATTGTAACTATACTACAAATTCTTCAACCACAGTTTCTATAAATAATTTTTTATTTTATACAATTCCTCTTTGTTTTGTTGAGAACTCTTTTATCCTCATGGAAAAAAATAAATTTTAATTTTAATTATTATTTTAGACTAAGGAAACACCTAATTTATAAATTCTATTCTTGAAAAAATAAATAATAAAAAAGTGTCTTGCTCTTTTTGTTTTATTTTTTACCATTTTTATTTCATTTTGATTTTTTTTGTTATAGTTCTTTTGGAACATGTGAGGAAATGTATATGAAGGCCTTCACATGAAGACACCATTTTACCAATTCAAAATTTACTTAACCATCCATTTTTTATGATTTTATTTTAACTATCTTTGACCTCAAGTTCTCTTTTAAGATAAACATTGTAAATTATAAAATATTTTATTGTTAATAAAAAAAATAAATTTATGTCTTAATTTGTTATAAATTGATATACAAAATAAGTTGTTAAAAATACAACAAGGACAGCAAATTAAAATGCATATTTGCCCAAGTAAACACTATAGGGATGCCCATTCAAATCGACTTACGTTCTTATTTTATCTTGATAAGATCGTGGATTAATGGGTACATGGTTATTTAATTTATTTCTTTTCAGGTAAGTTTTTTTATTGGCTTTTATTTTAACTTTATTAGCTTAAAGAGTACTGTCGTTGTTAAGGAGAACTGTTGTCTTATGTTCTAAAGACGAGGGCCACATGTTTCCAAAATTTAACAAAAACAAATGTTATTCCTTAAATAAAATATGATTTAAAGCATTTATTCATAAGAAAAGACAAGAGAATTTTTTAAAACGCCTCGATGGGCCGCAGATTTCCTGTTGTCGGGCCACGAATTTAACATCCCTTAAGCCATTTCTTCTTACCGGACCTCTTACATTTTTTAAATCCCCGTCCACATTCCTTTTCCGTGTCTGTTGGCCTTTCTGTTCTCTACATTGATGTTTTGATCTTGTTTTGCTATACTACTTCATATTCTTGAAGTGTGCTCAATCCACAACGCCGGAGTTTTTTCGAGGCTGCAGCGCAGAGCCGTATAAGAGTTCAACAAATTAAGTAAAATATTTTATTTCTCTTTTTTAATACACAAATTTTAGCAAAAAGGAGCCGACTTATATTTAATAGGTTCCTCAGAATCACACGGGACATACAAGAACTAAAATTATTGCAATAATGAAAAAAAAATATTTATATTTAACGTTTTGTGAAATTTTCTCCCGAAAAAAAAGCCACACGCGTATTTTTCTTTAAAATTTAGTTAATTGCGATAATTTGGATAATTAAAATTGCTAAAACTGTGGTACTACAAAATCGTTGTTTGGTCAATTGTTTTGGTTGAAAAACAAGGAAGATATGATGCTTGAAAAAAACGAAAATTTTGCTTTATGAAAAGCAAAAAATTTATTAAATTTACAGATTTTCAAAATATCTCGAAAATTTCTTTAAACATTTAAAATTGAATTTGCTTTGGTCTTCGTAAATACTTTCTTTTACTTTTGGTCATTTTTGGGGGTAAAAAAAAACATGGTGAAAATTAAAAATCGCTTAATATAACATTTTTCCCACAAGATGAGGGTTCAGATTACGAAAAAGACGTGCGTTTTTTTATTTGAGACTATTTTTATTTTTCCGATTTTCAAAATTGCAATTTTTAAAAAGAAGATGTACGTGCCATATTTGCAATTTTTCGTCACTTTTTCGCGATATCTCGAAAAGTAAAAAAAATGTAAGTTTTCTTACTTTCGGGTTTAAGTCGCGTATTTTTATTGGTTGTTGCCAACGTTTCGTTCCCATTGCAGGGAGCATTCTCAAGGCGGAAAAGTCCGATGACTGAAGACTTTGTTCGAGTGTGTATGCCTATATAGAACGAAGAGAATTAGTGGGGATGGGAATTTAATGATCCCATCAGGCCAATTGTCAGTGCAATAAATTCCCCAACGCACAAACTCGCAAAATATTTGGCAAATATTTTATTGCCTTTAGTAGGAAAATCATCATCTTTTATTAAAAACTCCAAACACTTCGTAGATCTCATCCAAGAGTTACACCTTGAAAAAGGT
>JARJDX010110741.1:0-15871 GCA_030264735.1 Gymnusa sp. GC000175 | reverse complement strand
TTCATAATCTGCTCTCGAGTGCCTTTGCCACCCACAAATCCAGCTTGTTCCTGTGGAATTTGTCGGTCTAAGAAGTTTCTGAGACGTTGTAGCAGAATTCTGAGCATAACCTTGCTTGGGGGGGATATTAAGGAGATAGTTCGATAGTTGCTGCATTTCTCGCTTGACCCTTTTTTGTGTAGTGGAATGAAAATGGATGTACTCCAGTCAGTTGGCCATTGTCCTGAGTGCCATACTTTGTTGCAGGTTGCCCACAAGAGGTGGATGCCATTTACAACCCAACTAAAAATGGCTGGATCTATGAGAATTTTAACATGGAACACAAATTGTTTACATCAACCGGTGGCAGAATATAAAATATTTCTCGAGTAACAAAAAATAGATATTTGCTTGATTTCGGAAACCCACATCACAAATTAGTCCATTATTAGGAAATCAGGATACAAAATCTACGACACGATACATTAAAGCCAGGGGAGGATCAGCTGCCATTATACGCAAAAATGTAAAACACTAAGAAGACACAATAGAAAGCAACCAGATTACCACAATCAAAATACAGAAATCGAGGTTTCATTGTACTGTTTCCCGGGGAAGAACATTCTTTAAAAACAAAAGAGTTATTTACAGATAAACGCAAAGCGAGTAGAAAATGGCAGGTAACCAAAATCCATATTATAATAATTACTATTTTTGGAAGACTACAAAACGTATCAAAAGACGAACGTATCGAACGTATCAAAAGGCGAATACCTCACCTATTCCTAAACCTGATAAAACATGGGCAAGAAGCAGTCAAAAGAAGGTTGATATATACGTCAATCACTTCTATCCATAACCAATTTCTCTCGCTGACCAAGAGCTAATTCCAGAAATTAATATCTATAATACTACCTTTAAGCCTATAACGATGAAACAGGTAAAGAATGAAGTTCAGAACCTGAAAACAAAGAAGTTTCCCGGCTTTGATCTCATTTCTGCCCAGATGATCAAGGAATTACCGAAAAAGAAAATGTTGAAACTAAGGCAGCTATTCAATTCAGCGATTAAAGTTAAGTTCGTCCAGAAACAGTGGAAAATAGCCAAAATCATAGCTTTTCCCAAGCCCGGCAAGCCACCGGATGAAGTTACAGACCCATTTCGCTTATTCCACTTGTATGTAAAGTATTTGAACAATAAATACAATTAATTAGTCTCAAAATGTGACCCTAATAAAAGTAAAATTATTAATGACAATAAAATTATCATTTTTAGCGTTTGGCGTCATAACTCATAAGTCATAACTAATGTTCAAATATTTTTCAGATTCCCACGTCTCGCCTTATTGGTTACTAATTTATGAGCACTCCATCACTACACTGTCTTTGGACGAAAATGCTGCATAAACCTCTCCCAAATCCAAAGTTTTTTGGTTAGTATTTTTATCTCCCAAAACAGCATAATTATATAAAACACTTTTAAGGGAAAATAAGATGGGCCTGTAATTCTTGTGGCAGTTAACATCACAACTCTTATTCAGGTTATCTTCTTGAAACAAAAATAAATCTTACAACCATTATTAAAATAACCACTTAGAAAAGAATTTGTTTCTTCATGTCCAGTATGTTTGTTAACTAAAATCATCAAAAAGGCTTTATATATTCATAAAGTAGATTAACTGAAAAAAAACTGCAAAAATAACTAATTACTTTTTATTTACCATTTTAACAAAACTAGTGTTACTTATTTTTTTTGTTTATTCAATATAGGATAGGAAAAGAAATAAGTTTCATTTATTAAAAATCAGTTTCAAAACAGTATATCAAAAATTGATTTTAAAAATTGATGCAGAGGTGTGAAACCCACCAAAATAAATCCGTATAAAAACTGCACGAAGTTGTTAGAGAGCCTTATTATTAAGTATAATAAATTGCAAAAAAGTTAACACTTTATATTAAACACCAACTCTAGTTTTTAAACCGTTTTTAAAACGACGCTTTGTACAATATATGTTGGTGCATTATTTTATGCCATATTTAGGTAACTGAAATATCTTCTGCAAAAGATAAATAAAAGTTTAAACAAAATTTATTTGAACCAAATAAAATAATAGAAATTTTTGCAGACAATTTAATAAGATATTGAAAGGTTATTTCGAGACAAAGGAAAATTAATTACAGAACCGCACAAAAATAATGAGAAAAAGAACATTTCCTTTTCCTGTGCTCTCTCAAATACAAATTCTTAAATACTATTTTTAATTCTATTTATAAAAGACCAATTTCAGGCAAGCCATTACGATATGCTTTATTTTACACTAGTAGCTAATTGCACAAAAACTACACAAATGATTAATGGAAAAAAATTATATCTTATGAAATTATTTGTTTTCATTTGAATTGCCTTTGATAAATTGTTTGATTTTAAATATAATATCCGATAAAAGTAAAAGGAAAAAATAAATTACATGTAAATATTAAATTGTAAATATATATTTTTCAAATTTTCTGGTAAAACTTAGTTAATTTTATACCAGCCGGTATATCAAGGGCATTTATTATCAAGAAATCAATTGCGGATAGGATACGCGCGAAAAGCAATTCTGGAGGACATTCAGGTGTCGAATAGACTAATGTGGGGACATCAATAAGCCTAACATGGCTTATCCTTCCCAGACTAAGAATTGATTTTGGGATACAGCTGCAGATAATTCAAGATAACTTTAACTAAACCAAGAGAACACGATAACGAGCATTGCAATGATGTAGTTTGTCAACATTTACGGAAAATCTATGAATTAATTAAATACAAATTTGTACTTTCAAGCAACTGCAACATTTTATCCTTCTTAAATTATTTATATAAGTTATTTTTGAAATGTAACACGCATTGCTTGTGTTTTTTATATTAAGAGAAAGGTCGTAACCTATCATTGACCTGAAAATTGATTCTTGAGCTTCGGATAACTTAGGATCTCAAATATCAGGCCCTTTTTACATTCCTCGCAGGTTTAGTCTTTATCACTTTATGTCAATAAGAATTCTGACATTATATATTAGACCCATGATTTAAAAATACAGTTTTTAAACTGTTTTGAGGGTATACATTATAAATAAAAGTACATTTTGCATAACTAAAACAATAGTTTTAAAATTTATAATTATTAATAAAAATATTTAATATATGCACATTTATACAAGAAACACTCTTTCTAAAGAAATAAAAAGAATACAAAACTTAAATTATACAGTGTATCTAGCTAAGTTGGCTACATATAAAAAACTTTTTTATCATTGGTTTTAAGAAAAAAAATTATTTTTTATAAAAAGTTAACCATCTAAAACGTAAAATGCAATCCTTAGATGTCAAAATATATAGGGTTTCTCCAAAAACTTTGAAATTTAAAATAATAAACACCCATTTTTTATTGTAGATTCATTTTCTGCGGGAAAATTTACGTAACTTTTACTTAAAAAACTTTTTTGTAATCGTGATAGGCGTTGTAAATACAAGAAAAGTAATTTATTTTGTACCGCACAATCCGAATCTGCAATAAAAAGTGGTGGTTTCCGCTTGAAAATTTTGTTACGCCCCCCCCCCCCCTTGGGGTTAGGCAAGCGGCAAATTTATATTTTTAAGCGGGGGGCCCCCCTTTGTATTGCAGATTCGGATTGTGCAAAAAAAAAATAACTTTTACCTAAAACACTCTTTTTTTAATAATCGTTGGTGGCTCTGTAATTGCAAGAAAAATAAATCGCATGAGTTGTTTTTCCCATTTACAGCACCACCTATCAAGATTACAAAAAAGTTTTTCGAGTAAAAGTTACGTATTTTTTGCCCTAGAATTTGAATAAAATGGGGGTTTCCCATTTGAAATTTTAAAGTTTTGGTAAAGTTATATTTTGATATCAGATTATTGCATTTTAATTTTTAGATGATGCAGAACTTTTTATAAAGTATAAAATTATTGAAAAAAGTTTTCTATATGTAGCCCACTTAGCTATACACACAGTATATAAATCTCATGCAGGGTGGACAAAAAGCCTGGAAACAGTTAGAAGAAGCGTTGTTCGAAGTGAATCGCTGGAATATTTAACTACCCAAGAATATAACTTAAAAAACTAGGGTAAGTAATAATTTCTAAGTTGATAAAAAGTGATTTTTATTTGTATTGACATTTTTTTGTTATTAGATTTAATAAAAAAATTAAAACTGGTTTTTGTTGTTTTTTCAACCGAGCAAAGCTAGTTCCTTGTCACAACACTCTAGTTAGGCACACAATCGCAGGTGTGTGTGTGTGTGCATGGCAGGAAACTACATGAGGGACGATCTTCCCAAAAACCATTAACCTGTGTAAATTGTAGTAGTCATCACTCCGCAAAATCCTAAAATAAGAGAGAAAAAAAAAATCTCGAAGTTAAAACTCTCGAAAAGCTTAGCTACTTCGAAGCTAAGAAGAAAGTAGTCGAACAAACCCCATTTCCACGTGGTACGATATCTTACTCCCAGTCAGTTGCCCATATATATACAAGATATACAGCAGTATACAGTTGGCTGTACTCCTTGCTCCGAAAGTTGCAGTGCTAGTTAGGCTTGAGAGCATATTAAGAGATACAGCCTAAAATACTCACTCTGTCATAGAGCAATTAGGGTCTGAAACATCGACGCTATCAGCGAAAATGCAGAGTTGGTATGCCTTCATCACTGACCTCAATGGAGTCTGAAGATATTGACTCAGATAAATGAAAATTTTGTGAATCGGAGCGCAACAGCGACTGCCGCTCAAGGGCGGAAAATAAAAAGTGGGCTGGGTGGCAGAAAGGGAGGATGCAGAAACTTAAAAAGCATAAGCCCGAATAATACAAATTCTAATTTAGTGAAACTGCAACGGTTGCAAACATCATTACTGTGAGCTGAAAATGTTACTGGTCCGTGGTGTTGTAAAAGGCGCACTTTAAGCCCAAAGAATATTTTTCTCTTCGTAGTTACAGTGCGCTTCGCCACGATGTTGTGCAAGTGAATCGCACCGAGGGTGAAGTTGCCATCTTCATCGTGGATTCAATTCCATTAAGGGCTTTTCCCTTGAAGAGTCCTCTTTAGGCGGTCGCTGTAAAGGTGCAAAGTTCTATTTCAGCATCGTTTATCTACTGCCAGATGCAACGTGGAGGGCCAATGATCTTTAAACCCCCTGCGTATGCTCCCACGACCCTTTCTGCTGTTGGGGAATTTCCACGCTTACAACCCGCTGTTCGGTACAAGATCGAAAGAGATGCGCGGTTGCTCAGCGACGCTTTGATCTTTAACACAGATGAACCGACACATTTACACTACTAAAGATCTGTCGGTTTCTTGCATCATTGGTCTAACCCCTGTTCCACTTAACGCATCACACATCTTAAGTGGCGATCTCTGGAGGACCTGCATGCAAGTGATTACTTTTCAATCACCATGCTTACTGCTTTGACCGCGCAAGTTCCTTAAGTCAAGGTAGCAGTTGCGGCTAAAAAAAGAGCCTACAATATTTTTAAAGGGCCAATACACGGAAAACTTAATGGGTTTTAAGAAAGTACATGCCTTTTGCTATCAAAGGAGAGCTACGTGTCGGAAATCTCTTTGACTATACCTGTCGTGGAAAAAGGTGCGGGTGACACATGGAAAGATATTTCCAGACGTATCGCCCACCCTGGAAATCAGCATCCACGCTCCCTTTAATATTGCAGAAGCTCTGGCTCTGCAATTTAAATTGATCAGTAGCTCTCAAAATTACGACCTACCATTCTTGCGTACGAAGGTGGAACGCGAAACTCCGCTAAATTTCCTAACGGAGTGCGCTCTGTCATTTTCTTTAGAAGAAATGGAGCCCGCATTGAAGGACTCTCGGGACTTAACTCGGGGGCCTGACAATATCTCCAACGCCATGATCCGGAAGCTTTTTTTCTCCGCCAACGCAAGTCTGTTGGATCTATTTTATTTTATTTGAAATACAGGGTTATTTCTGGAAAGCAGGCAGAAAGCCATCATAATCCTTCGGCCGAAATTCAAAAAATCTTCCTTATTAAAGAGAAAGAACTCCTCTAAGCAATAAAATCGCGAAAACTAAAAAACCTAGAACACCTAATGAAAAAGAACTAAAAAATACGGGTTGTTACGATTAATTCTACAAGGTAAAATAGAAGGAAAAATAGGACCAGCAAGGAGGGGAACATCCTGGTTGAAAAACCTGCGAACATGGTTCAATACAACAACAGTGGGCCTCTTCAGAGACACAGCCGACAAAGTTCGAATCGCAATGATGACATCCGACATTCGGCATCCGAAACAGATTGGCACTATACAAAGAAGAAGAAGAATCACCTTCGAGATACAACCCTACATCTTTTACTTTTCTAAAGCAATAATTAAAAAAATTGTCAAGAACGGTCTGGTTTATTTGCTAGTAAATAACGGTGTTCAGGTACGCTACCAGATGGGTTTTTAAAAATTTTATTTCACTGTTGACCAGCTGGTTCACCTAGAAAACGTTGTCCAGGATGCGTTCCTTTTTAGATGAAACCTCTTCGCGTTGTTTCGATCTGGAAAAGGCTTATGGCATGACCTGAAGGTACGGCATTCTATGAGAGCTGCAAGTATTGGGAATAAAAGGCCGTCTGTCCATCTTCATTCGATTGTTTATGTCAGATCGCAAGTCTTAAGTCCGGGTTGGGAACGTTAATTCGGAGATTTATCACTTATATAATGTCGTTCGGCAGGGTTTTATCATTAGCATAACTGAACTGGGATCCCCGCCTCTTTATTAAGGGATTACCTATTCCTTACGTCGACGCATTCAGACTTCTAATACTTAAGTTCGATAGGACACCTTCCTTATGCTGAACACCCCGTATAACAGACTCTTTTGTTTCCTTCGGCGTGAGAAAGAGCACCAGCTCCTATTGTACAATTCAATTATTTTCAAATTTATTTATTTATTTATTTATTTACCAGAAAATATACAAATGAGTGAAATACAATTGTATCAGGCAGTTTTGCCTGTGCGCAGGACTGGTTTTAAATGTATAATTTACATTAATTTTGACTTTTTCATATTTCCAATACCCACTGCAATTATTACCATTATTATAAACATTTTCATGTTTTAATGTTCTTCCTTGTTTATTCTATAAAAGTACTTCTTCATTACATTATTTTCACCAAACTTTAATGGTTTTGCATAAATTGAAGATTATGAATATTTTGATGACAATTCATTTATTAAGCATTCCTATACTTATGCGTAAAAACATTTATTTTTTGGTAACTATTTCAAATCAGCCACTTTTAATACTATTTAAAAACTTAAATTATTTCTAATTTTCAAATTTTGGTTTGACTCCGTACATTCACTTTAAAAACACATAATCTTAAGCGAAAGTTGAAATTAATATTTTATATAATAATTTCCACATGTTTAAAACAAAGTGTCCTTGATGTATAACTGTAATAATTTATTATAAATAGTTTGTAATGTCTGCAATAAAATAAAGATTTAAGTTGCATACCAAATCCAACATCTGTGGCAGACATCTTAGTGCCATCCCAAATTAACTTGCAGAATACTACCGCCTTTATTCGTCCCCATTTCAATGTTTCGTGTACTTGAAACATTGTCTTGGATTTTTATTGAGCAACTTTTAAATATTTAAAGGGACAAATGATAAAGAAAACATGATAAACATTAAATATTTATTAATTGTACTCAAAAATATCTCTTATTTTAAAGTTAACAAGTATTTTGTAACGACGTTAAATAAATTATGTTTGGCTAATATTTATTAAAATGCAAATATTATTGCGTTATATTTTTTAATAGCCGATATTTAAATAAACATTTGTCTTTCCATCTTTTAATATTTAATACACAAGGCGGTTTTGTTGTAAAAATAATTTATTTCATTTTTTTTCAGTTATAAATTATGCATTCTGAAATTTTGTAAAATGCGTCTAGAGGTCCTCGTGGATATGGATATATATACTCACATATTTATACTCCTCTATTTAGCACCTATTTTTAACCTAATGGCTAAGACAAACGTATAGAATACTTCTGCTTCCTAAACGTCCTGAAAATAGACAGGTGTCATTTCGAGACTTGCTTCAGGCGAGGTTAAAATGGTTCAAACTGAATTCTTTAATTTTAGTTTTCAGTATTGAGCGCGTAGTTGTTGAAAGAGCCCTTATACTTTACACCAGTTTATTTTCAAATTACGAGAATGTGATAGAATCGCAGAATCGTGTTCGGAGAATAATAAGATAACGATATTCTCAGTGCCATTTTGTGCTACTATTAAATCCTAGTGCGTAAATTATTGTTACAACAAATAACAATTATTTTCAAATAGATATTGGACTAATTATAGGTAGATTAATTAACAGGAATTAATTGCAGGTGTTAATGTGTAATTAAATGACATTGACAAAATTCGAATACGATTTGCTTGATTTTCTATAATTTTGCTTATTGTTTATTTACATAAACTAATAAAATGACATACTAGTGGAAACGATTAGTTTTAATAAAATCAAATTATATTTTAAATTATTGTAAATCAATTTTTTGTGTTATATATGCTTTCAATTATAAAAGCTTGTTATATTTATTTACATATGCTCTTGAAGGATGTGGCAAATTTTTAAATTAATTTTATATAAATTTAAACAAATTTTAATTTAAATTTCATTAGTGATGTTTAAAAAAATAAAAAATTAAATATACATTAAAACTCCAGATTTTAATAAACCATGGGATGGGATTATCCGTGGTTCTTTCTTATAAAAAATAATTTGAAAAACATTTAAAAAACAAGCTGTATTATTAAGAAAATCGGATATATGTATACGGAGTGCGGCATTAAACTTGAACAAGTAAAATATTTCGAATAATAAACATCCAGTGATAAAAGTTTGATGGTTGGAAGTGGCATTTAGTTGTGTCAGGATTTTTTGCCCCCCACTTCCTGTGTATTTTTTTCCGCACATACCGAATCTTCAACAATAAGTGTCATATATTTTATAAATAACATTTTTTGTATTCATCGTAGGTGATGGTGTATTCGCGTAAAAAGCAAATCTTGTTTGTTTAGTTTTAAGTAAATCTGCAATAAAAAATTGTGGTATACATTTAAGATTTTAAAGTTGCTCCCCTTTTCTGCATCCACAGAGAGTGGGTGGCAAAAACTCTGCCAGAATTAAATGTCTCTTTCCAAACCATTAAACTTATGTTCGAAACATGTATAGGTTAAATGTCGCATCCGGTATATGATAGTAGATAAGTTGTATTGTAAGTAAACGTGCGTTTAAAATATTAGGTCTTTACGGATTAAAGCTGGACATTCACGATCGTTCCAAATGGTGCGGCATGGCACGACATCACTGCAATGGAGTGATGGAGTGACCAAGAAATTAATAGTAAAAGGCTAATATAATGGACCAAATGAAACAGTCTTGAATGACCCCTCCTTTCACTATTTTCTTGGTCACTCCATTGGAGTGATGTCGCGCCAAGCCACCCGATTTGGAACGACCGTGAATGGTCAGCTTAATAACGTTCTACTGTCCTAATATTTAAAAAATTAAAGTTTTGCCTTTAACAGTGTAAACAATTTTACTTTACCTTGTTCAGGGAATTAAATACCGCAATTAAGGCTTATCAATTATATAATTCATTTGACTTCTGAAGTCTTCTTTCATGTAAATAATGTTATATTGAGAGCTTGTTAGATAGTGGATGGCGCTATGGTGAATCCATGGCATGCGGTATCATTTCAATGGCACGCAATGGTTTTTAAATAAATAAAAAATTATATATCACTAAAAAAAATAGGGTTTCTTCAAGCTAAATAAAACTTGTTAGCATTTTGCCTGATGGAAAACTAAGTCGCACATCTTTTTCTTCAGGTTCCTTTTCAATGGATAACATCAATGACCAGCAAATTCTGTCCCTTGCCATCTTGAATGGCTCTATATAAGCCACGTTAAGGGTTAAAACAAAGCTGAAAACTCTTAGACAGTTCTCAACGAAAAGGAAACGTTGGAAGTTTGAGAGTGACTGTCTACTTAAATAATTTGTAATGTGTCTACATGCGAGCAATTCTCAGCTAGGATATTTCTTGTAGAGTTGCTAAACACTCTCGGATAGTTACTATTAGAAATGTGTTTAATATAAAAAATCTCTTGAGAGCAAATACACTTGTTAAAATTAATTATAATCTCAGGCACAATAATCGTGTCATTAAAAAAGTTACTATTAAAACAAAATGCATTCAAATAAATCAGAATCCGACGTTTTTTACATAAAGAAAATAGCATCTCGACATTCTTGCATGAAGATCTAGGTTTAAATCATGCGAGCATATTATATATCTTTCATGTACAAAAGCTACTTTAGCCTTTTTAATGCGAGATTTTATTTCATTAGTAAGATCTTATTCATCAGTTATGTATAGTATTTCGCTATACAAGTTCGTTATTAACAAGGATATCTGTGTCATTTTCTTGTGTTCTTTTCCCCTTATTTATATCTATATGTTTTTTTTGTGTTTCACTATAAATCTTAACCTTCCCAATTTTTCAATGCGATGTCTAATAGCACCCAAAGACCTTCCGAGGTGTTTGCTATTATGACCGTATAACCTGCATATAACCAGACGACAGGCTCGAAATCACATGAGAAACGTGAACTTAGTTCCAAAGCCAACAACTTTGGCGCTAAACCACGCTCTCGCCCAATTGTAAATAATTAAATCTAAAGCATGATATACTATTTGTTTATACAGGTATACACTTTTTAAATTTGGAATATTAAAATATGGATCTGATTGGCAATTGCGTAATTGTAAATGGCCCGAATTGTCGCATGGTCCCAGTTTTTATGGAACCGCTTACAGATACACACTATTAGCACGTTATATATGCAAGACTAACAGACAAATTTATTAGCGCATTATTGAACATCAGGAGGTGGTTCGTCCTAATCACACAATTTGGCTTTAATAAAACTTAGGAAATTGGAGAGAAACTAGCTGGCCAATCCATTTTGTTGATTCTTACTTGATATAAACAATTGTCCACGATGTTTGCTCCAGATTGACAGGGATTCTCACCTAAACATCTGAATTGTTTTTCTAGTACTGCTCCGTACGGATAAACAGCGGATCGGACAATATATCTTAGATACATTTTGTTAGCAAAATGACCATACTTATATTTGAGTATTTGATTAATTTTTAAATACATATTTTTTATATAGGGTATTAGTAATAGTGAGATTATTATCAACCCAACATATATAAGTATTTCACCGCGTTTATCCTTATTTCTATAAATTACTTTCTAGCTGTGTATTTATTTCTAGTTATGTTGGCCATTATTCTCTTAGTGATAGAATTGTTAGAGCTATTTCTCTAAGTAAGCTTAGAAGCTTTAAGCGTTCGAATCATTATTGTCACATTATTGTGGCCCAATAATGGGTACACTCTTAATGCCAAATCAATGGACTTATTTTAAACAAGATTTGTTTTGGAATCAAACAATAATAAACAGAAACTTGCCCAATAGGTAAAGGGTAGAATATTTGGCTTATAAATAAAAATTCCGAGTTGCGAACCATTTTTCGTAGTGGTAGCCAGCTCAAATATGTCTTCTTTTTCTTCTGACTCTACAGCCTCGGATAGGCCTTGGCCTTTTTAATAAGCCTCTTCCACCTTTAACAATCTTTAGCAACACGAGCACAGTTTCTCACTTGTAGCGTTTTTACATGTTTCTCTATCCTCTACTTGAAGTATACGGTTTCGCTTTAAAAATTAATCTAGTCTGATCTGATTGAGCTTAGCATTCTTATCATGGGACCCATCGAAGTCTCTCTGCCTTAAAAACGTCACTATGTCTTTGCCTTCCATTACTTCTTGAAGCTCGTGGTTTATGCGAATTTTGTATCCTTGTCCCCCTCTCACCGGTCCAAAGATCTTTGTGTAATTTGCATTTCAAAAACACGACTCTTCGTGAAGTATACAAAAGCTCTCTAGCTTTTGTCTGCTTCGTACATACTCCACGATTCAGGTCAGGATTGCGTTGGCCTAATAAGAGTTTTGTAGTTTTGAACTACGCGAAATTATTTTTGATTAAAAAAGCTCTAATGAGAATAGTAGCATCCATTTGCTACCAGAATTCTATTTCCTATCCTCAGTGATAAGTTGTTTGTGTGATTATTTATAATGATTTTCCTAGGAGCCCTTCCTGGGTTAACGCGCGATAGTTTTAGATTCTTTGCGTTTTCCCTATTAATGTTAAGGTCAATTTTTCTTGCTTGTTCTATTTCTAGAAACATCGTTTTATTGTCTCTTGCTATAATCAATATATCGTCCTCAGACATTTATTATTATTAAAATTAACAAGACAAAAGTTTTTCTTGTATATATATACTATTTAAACGTTGGCAACAACCAATAAAAATACGCGACTTAAACCCGAATGTAAGAAAACTTACATATATACTATTTATTTATTTATTATTTATTGTTTACTTTCCATTGAAATAGATAACTTTATGCATCCGTTTCAGAATAAATGTTTAGTGTGTTGCTTTAAAATATATGTTATGAAAATAATATAAGGAAAAATGAAACTTAAGCAGTTTAAGTTTTTAATGATGAAACTTTTACGATAGGTTTATAGAAAATAAATAGTTATAAGTTTACAGAATGTGAGAAACGTTGGCGGTCGCCGTTGCCAAAATTTTCATACATCACAAACTTCTCAACTACCATAAGCACGACGATTCCTAATTATGAAAACATTAATAGAACAATTTGTATAATATACCACATATTGATTACACAACTATATAAATAAAATTGTAAACATTGTTGGTATAAATGAAAACGTAAAAATTATTATAAATAGTGATTAAAATAAATGTAATAAAAATGGTGAATATTTTAATGCCGCTTGTGACATTATTATCTCTTATGCATAGTGGTGCATTTCAAACTTACACGTTTGATTATGGATATGGATCTAACACTAAACAGTATACGCGTAAAATAACTTTAAAACAAGGTGTTCTACAAGGGGTCGTTGTTGAACCCAGGGTTAACCATGCCCTTCCACCAGTTGAACAATATTTGGGTATACCATATGCTGCTCCCCCAGTGGGACAACTCAGGTACCGGCTAATTTGCAAATAACTACTTTAATTAAACTAACGTTGTTTGTTTTAATTTAACATGCATGAAGATTAAATTAATAATTAATATAAAAAAATATCGTACGTTTATGTTAAACTTACTTGGAGAGGAACAAATATTTATTTAAGAGTTTCATAATTATACAATTAAATTCCATGTTATGTTTTGTTTAGAGGCGAAAAGGAAGACGAACACAATAAAAATAATAATCTTATATTTTAAATTAAAATTATAATTAATTAAAAAAAATTGTAGCCAACACGCCACTTTCCATTACAAATGGTAAACGTAAACCTATATGTAATATTTGACAAATTAATATCTTTATTTCGTTAGTCATCAATTGATCCAAATAAAATGATATTTCTTTAATTTTGAGGAAAATAATTAATTCTTTTGAGCATTAAATTCATAAACTAATAACAAGTTTAAGAAAAGATATAAAAAATGTGCAGAGGGAATAAAAGAATAATGTTAAATGAATATCTCTCTATGATTTTATATGACATGTTTTGTATAATAAAAGATAATGAAAATAAAATACTAGAAGACCTAAAGAAACTACCAACGGTTATACAAAATTTTAAATATATCTAAAGAAAATCTTTAAAATTCAGTTATGTTATAACAAATAATAAAATAATTAAGGAGATACTGAGAGAACGCAGACAGCAGCAAAATGTATAAAATCATATGCAAAATATATTATAAAAAACGAAACGGACAAACGAAAACACTAAATTCTTATGGTGCCACACTCGTTACCAAGAGTAGTGTTGCCTTTTTTTTAAATTAAAGTTAAGCGTATTATTATTCTAAAGATATTTATTACAGTAATACTGTAATGGATTTTAAAACTTTTTTTGGCGGAATTGATAGTTTTTTTGATAGTGTATTGTGACGACATTTTTAGTTTTGCCGTAGCTTCAACGGTTTAAAAGATATAAGCAAATATATTTTTTATTTTCCTAACCTCCTTACAGGGTACCAATAAGACCTATTTACAGTAATTTGTTTAAACACTTCTTAGTGTCATAGGCATTTTTTATTAAACATAGCAACATGGTAAATTAAATATATGACATTTTGTAAAGAAAAAAGTAACTTTTTTGTAAAATGCCTTTCAGTAGAAATTAGCCCTAATCTGGAAAGTGAATTTACAGTAATTTGTTTAAACGGTTTCTAGTGTCTTAGGCCATTTTTATTAATTATAGCAAAAACCACTTTGTAAATTGAACAAATGACATTTTGAAAAAGAAAAAGTAAATCTTTTACAAAATGCCTTTGGGTACAAATTAGTCTTAAACTGAAAAGTGAATTTACAGTAATTTTTCTTAACGGTTCTTAGTTCCTTAGACGATTTTTATTAAACATAGGAAGAACCACGTGGAGAATTGCAACAAATGACAATTTGCATTTGCTTAAGCGGTGGTAAATTAAACATAAGACATTTTGCAAAATGCCTTTTGGGAACAAATTAGTCCTTAACTGGAAAGAATATTTACAGCAATTTCTTTAAACGGTTCTTAGTGTCTTATGCCATTTTTATTAAACATAGTAAAATCCACATGGTAAATTGAACAAAGATATTTTGCAGAAGAAAAGGTAACAGCAAAGCTTTAAAAAGGATAGGTCAACCTTAGACGCCATCTTTATAAGTAAACAAATCATAGACAAATCGATTACGTATAGTAAATCTTTTTTTATACGTTTTATAGACCTTACCAAAGCATTTGACAGGGTGGTTATAGTGTGAGACGTGGAAATAATAAAAAGATAAACAAGTACTAGATACACTGATAGAACTAATTAAACAGCTTTACACTAATACATCCATTCAAATATTGATAAACCGGCAACTGATAAAAAAAAATTTAACACCCACAGGGATAAGACAAGGAGAATCACTAAGCTCCCTATTATTTAACATCGCCATGGATCCAATAATAATCAACGAAAAAACTCTGAAAGAGGATATAGGCTAACGACAGTAGAAATAAAAATCATATGCTACTCCGATGACGTAGATTAAAGTAGGAACCAAAGATGACTTGCAACGGCTCCTACATTACTACTATCTAAATGCTGCCACCTTTAACATGCAAATATCTGCATCAAAAATAAAAATCATGGTTATTGCGGAAAAGCCTATCAGATGCAAATTGGTTATCGTCGACGAGCCAATAGAACAGGTAATAACGTTTGACTATTGGATAATGATAAATGACCTATGAGCAAATGTAATTGATCTATAGAAAATGATATATGATAAAATTATTTTACCTTATTTAATCAAAGGCCAATTCTACCCTTTTATAGGTGTATGGCATAATATAGTAAATTATTTCATTTCACTCTGTCGTTCCACGTTTTCCTTGGTCTTCCTCGGTATTTACTTCCTGTTACTCTAGTTTCATATACTCTTCTTGTCATTCGATCCTGGTTCATGCGGCGCACGTGTCCAAACCATCTAAGCTGTCCCTCTACTATCTTTTCGTTTATGGGTTCTATCTGTAAGTTTTGTCTATATGTTTCGTTTCTTATTCTGTCTCTTTTTGTCTTATTTTCAATTTTCCTTAAGAACCTCATTTCTGTTGCATTTATTCGTGTTTTATGTTTTTCTGATAGGGTCCATGTTTCACTTGAGTACATTATTGTTGGTCTTATTACTT
>JARJDX010110737.1:0-10896 GCA_030264735.1 Gymnusa sp. GC000175 | reverse complement strand
GAAGAGTATTGTGGAAGTCCTATGCGCCAATTGGAGCTTAAAGGATGAAATAAAAAAATGTAAAATTACTTGCCTACTCGTGCATGATTAATTATGAACGTTACTTAGTGCAATTTAATACACGGATTTTTTTTGACAGTGATAAACCGGTTATATTTTGTTAACATTTTCTAAAATGAAAATAAATGCTTTGAATTTGATAAAAAAGTCATTTAATTAATATTTCTATAATTTAGTGTAAAGCTGGTTGCCTATAAAGTGCAAAAAAATAAATGAGTTCATACGTTTTTTATTTTACATCCACTGCCGATATATATACCAAAAAGAAAAACTCCCTGTGTATTATTTTAACATTATTTAAACAATTCATAATTAAACATAACAAAAATTTAAATTCCAATTATAATAAATTAATAAAATTGCTGTGGGCTTTAACTCGTTTTAATTTAAAATAAAAATATTTATAATTTATATTATAATTCAAAATGAAACATTTCATTGTTTATTTACTGAATAGTTTTTCATCAGAAAAATACATTTATGGAAGAACAAGGGAAAAATGAACAAAATTTAAATTAATAATTAAATTTAAATTGAATTTTAAATTTGTTTCATTATCCATTTTTTTCACTAAAATTAAATTAAAACCCCACTCTTTATACAGACCCATCGAGATTGATTAATAACCACGTGATCGCGTAGGTAGGCAGCTCGAGCGACATTTGATATTTTAATGCTGGTAATCTTATGCAATTAATGAAAATTTTGGGAAGGTTGGTAGACCTAAATTTGTATTTGCACAGGTTATCTCGTCATAAGCGGCAAATGACAATTTGATACTTATTTAAAATTATATTTAATTAAAAAATTGTATGCAAAACCGTAAATCTACTTATTTTGGTTTATCGTATATTATTTATTTTCATTTTGCCCAGATTTTAAAATTTAATACAAATAAATGGGTCATAAATTTCCATTTGCCCTCTGTGACGATGCATATGGAGGGACCGAGGCAACCTGTACAAATGCAAATTCAGGTCTACCAACCTTGGAATTTTGGATATATAAATCATTGGCGTTCGTTGTGACTGACAGTAAAAGTTCATTTGTGTTTGTATTTTTTTAATTTAATACTCCAATATGTGATTGATAAAATAATAAACAATATAAAACGGCCAATAGCCAAAGCAGCTGACGCCTAAATAACCACGTCTCACGTGCAGTATAAGCTGTTGCGCCCCATCCTGTTAAAAAAATCCTCTTTTTAGTGGCCTGGTTTGGGCTACCTATCTACGCGTCACGTGGTTATTAATCAATCTTGATGGCTCTGTAAAATATTTAATTTATTAAAGTAAAAATAAGTTTTTTGTACTTGTTGAATGTGATTGTTGCTAATGATCACTGTTTTAAAAACCATTATTACGAGTAAAATTAATTTTGCTCCAATCAATCATTCTACGCAAGTTTATTTAATTTATGGGAAATCATAATATTTTCAAACACGCAAATTCGTGTTTGATTCGTGTGGTTCTAAGGTTAGAAGGTTGCGACCTTTTCTTTTATACCTAATGAAGTTAGAACGGATCTATTTTTGTATAGAGCTTAAAATGCAATTTTTATACTTAGTTTTACAAAGCGAAAAATCCGCAACAAAGGCTTTTCATTTGCATTGTATCGTGCAAAGAGATATAACAAAAGGAAATTTTAAAATTATTTGCGAAAATGACTGAGTCTGAAAAGGTTTTTTGTACAATTCGCATAGCGAGCGGAACGATTTGAAATGAATTGTAGCTTTCATTTAGTTTTGCAAAAGATGTTCTTACGAATGAAAATTTCGTATTTCGTGGGCAATAAGGATTTTTTCCACTTTATTTAAAACCTTTTTTGTAATTCACGTTTAGAGATAAAAGGAAAAGTTTTCTGGGAAATCATCCTCTCCTGACATGTCATTTGTTTTATCTTTAATACTCCCTTCTTTTTTATTGTGAAAGAGCTTTGTAAATAATTGCATAAATATTTTATTTTTATGGCCTTTTTATCACTACATTTCCCCACTTTAAATATATGTTAACACGAACGTTCACGCTTATACATATAAATAAATAACATTTTCTTTTATGTCAATTCGGAATAAATAATATTTTTATATATGCATTTTTTAAGTATTACTAAAAAAAACATATTTTTGACTCTCTTATGGGTCGTTGTTATCTTGTTTCATTTTCCCTTTTGGTTTGCGAATACATATTACAAAATTTTATTATCATTTTTATTACCTCTCATGTGCAATAAACATCTATATACAGATAATAACATTGTGCTTTCATCTTTAGTAATGTAAATGCAAATGGAACAAAAGGAAAGTTTATTTATATTATTCCATTTTAATAAGCTTTGGAATTATTTAATTGGGAGTATAGCTATTTATAGATTCTGTGTTTTTAATGGTTCCGCCTTCCGCTTTCCGGTATCCTGTCGCGAAACTCGACGGTCTAATTAACACTTTGTTTGTCGGTTTTTGTTTTTTTCCTTGATAATAGTTTGATTTGTTTCCTATATTTTGTCCTGATCTGCCTTTGTATGCAGCCTTTTGTGGTATAGTTTTTGCTTTTCTTCTTTAACTTTTTGTAGTTCCCTGGTACACCACATCAAACTTTATATTTGAAGGCTACACACCTAGTGTTTACTTGGAAGCAGTATGTAGCTAACTTATTAAGTGTTCGTGGATTTCTAGAAATTTTTTGTATGGCTTCATTTGGATTCATAATAATCCTCTTAACTTGAGCTTGGTTTTAAAATCTCCAATACCTGAAAATATTTATTTTCATCAATAAATTCTCATCCCCACTAATTCTCTTCGTCCTATATAGGCATACACACTCGAACAAGGTCTTCAGTCATCGGACTATTCCGCCTTAAGAATGCTCCCTGCAATGGCGAGCGAAACGTTGGCAACAACCAATAAAAATACGCGACTTAAACCCGAAAGTAAGAAAACTTACATCAACCTCAGTCGCGATAGTCTAAATTCTAAAACCTTTTTAAATAAATAATAATAATAATATATTAAGAGATTCCTATTATTTTAAATCACAGTTATAATTTTAAGTTAACACAGGCATAGAAGAAAGAGAAATTAGTGAGCCGAAGCAAATTAAATTATTTTAAAATCCTAACTAAATTAAACTCTTTTATATTGACGCATTTTTGAGAGTCATTTAACAAAAAGTTATAATGCTGACAATGACAAATATTGCCTTAAAATCATGTTGCACTAACTTCATTGAACCGAAGGTCTTTCTCCACTAACCCCATTACTTTTTTTGTACTGCATTTACCAAATTTGGCACGTTTCCTCTGCTTGAGATGATCTAACTTCATTGGGTCAATTCTTCAGATGACTGGGTTTTCAACTGGATTAACCTTGACCTCTAATAATTAGATAAATTTTTGCTGGGATGGCAGAATAGAAAGATAAGGAGTTAATCAATAAAGATTATTGTTATATACTTAAAGATGAAGTATAATGGAATAAAAATTTGACTACAAAATTTGTAATTGTAAATTTCGGTAGCGTAATCCCAAATAATCCTGCAACTTTAGTAATTAGAAAGAAATGATATTGTTATATTACATATTCAATATAATTTGAACTGAAATATTTCTTTTTGATATTTTATTTTACAAAGCCATCTGCGTTTGCTTGTGTTCAGGGTGATTTAATCATGTAATAAATATTAATTTTCTTCTTTCAAACAAGTTAAAGCTTTAACCTGAAGTTAATTTAAATTATTTTGAAGAGCTGCACGATACGTAGTAAATTATATTCTTCAAAGGTTACAAATTAGATATGAAAGGCGTATTTTAGAAACAATTTTTAAGAATTTTGAACTAAAAATTATACGGAATATACAAAATGTAAACATTCGTTAGTACGTCCTATATCCTAGTAAAAATAGGTAGTCATTTATGTAGATTATGTTGATGTAACAATTTCTGCAAACTGAGGATAAAAATATGAGAAAATGCAAGTTATATTTATAAAAAATTATGGTTATTATATTTTTCTTACTATGCAAAGCTTTCATAAACTAAATATAAATTAATTTAGTTTTTAAATATAGTATCTAAAAGAATATTATAAAAGGCGTAAGCGCAAAATATTACAACTAAACAATAAAAATAGCGATTGAGAGATAAAAATGTTTTCAGTGAAAATTATTGTAATTTAAACACAAAACTTTTCAAGCTAGGGTTTGCAATGAAATAATTCATTCAAATTTATTTTGCAAGTTTATTAATAATTATTTTATTAATATAAGATATTAGTAAGTAATATTCTTTTCTATGTAGCTAAATTTGCAGTCAAGTTTATTCTTTGATATTGTGTTATAAAAGAAAATTTATATCCCTCGTAAATATATGTCTTTTTTACTAAATGTTGCCAACAAAGAGAGTCTAAAATTTACAAATTAAAGACTTCACAAAGGTACAAAGGAAATTTTGCAGTTCTGCAGCCTGTTTTCTGTGGCAATTATTTCAATAGGTATCTTTTGTTGAAAAAGGACTAAGGATAAATGTGGAGACGTCCCAATTGTTCCATATCATGTGCGCTTCTCAGTTCATATTTAATGATTGCTTATAAGCTACACTCATAATAACCTCGCTAAAAATCCACCAATATAAGCGAAGAAGTTGAATTGTCAAATCTTAAAATTATAGAAATTTAACAAAATCTACAATTATACTTTAAAAAAGAGTGATTCCATTAAAAAATTATAATAATACAGACCCATCAACAATGATTAATAACCACGTGACCGCGTAGGTAGGCAACCAAAATGACTTTTGGTATTTTAATGTTGGTTATTATTTGCAATCAATTACATGTTTGAAAATTTTAATCATTGGCGCTCGTTGTTACTCACAGTAAGAATTTATTTGCGTTTAAGCATTGTATTTTAGGTGTGTAATGTTTATCAGAGTTATTTCTAATAGACCCTTAATGCTTTATTATAGTGCCAATGATTGGATTAACAGCGTAGTTAACAGTTTTACCAACTGGTGTTACTTGGATGGCCTAACCACAAGGTCACGTAGTTATCGTTTTTGGCGTCTCTGTATAATCATAGAATATGGCGGTAAAGATAAATGCCAAAACTAAAGTTACATCTATCTTGTGTAAAAATCATATAATATTGTTCATAAAATTAAAGGCTTCTCCCTCTATTTACACTTTACTTTTTTCATAAATTTGTAATTAAAACGTAAAAAATATTATTCTGTTTTTTATATTATAAATGTTTTACGTTTCCTAATGAATTTTAATTCAATCTACTAAATAATTAAAATTTACCTACCATATAAGTTGCTTTTGTAATTTCTCATTTCTCAAGCATAGGTTTAAATTTTCTTGCATACTTCTTTGGTACGGGTGCAATGTTTTTAGCTTTAAGCAACGGATATAGTGTGTTTAGCCTATAAAAGAGTCGGGTGAAGACCACTTTAAATTGTTTTTCCACTTTATCGAAATGAACTACATTTTATGTTAAAACTAAAAGTTTTACAAAGTTTTATAACTATAAATATAAATATATAATTTGCGTTGGTAAAAACTGAAAATAACCACTGAAAATAAAATCCTTGTTTTACTTTACTGAAAGTATGTGCATAAGTTCGGTTACTTTTAGTATCGCTATTAACAAAATACATTGGTAAAATTGTTAGTTCCTAATTGTACCTTAAAATATTATATTTTGCCTATACAATATAACCACCTTTAAGAGTTTTAGGAAAAAAATATATAATCCGATAAAGTAGTCATCGAGTTAGAAAATGGGTTAGATTAAAGTTCAATTTGTGATACTCGTAGCGCATTAGTGTTATTAAATATTTAAATTTAAAAGCATCAATTTGGAGCACATTTTCAGTGATTAAGTTATTTATAAATGTAAATGGTGCAGTAGTCATTAAGCAAATAAGAATCGATAAATTTTTACAGTAGAGCATAAACTTTAAAATTTTCAATATCAGATTAGGTTATGAAATAAAGTCATATTTAAAGACTATGGTTTCGTTCATTTCTTAATAAATTTTATATGCCATAAAATAGAAAAATATTAATTTTTTATTTAATATACTTATTCGAGAATCCTACTTCCAATTTAATTTGCTATAATATTTTATTTAGTAAATTTTTGATCTAAACAGATCAATAACCGAAAGCCTGCGAGGAAGTACAAAAGAATACAACAGCAAACTGGTTAGGAATACAATTGAAGAGAACAAAAGTTTAAAGATGCTAAGACGAGAGATGCTAACAGAAAAGAACAATTTAACAAAGCTGAGCTGATTAATCAGAGGAATGAACAAATGAGCTTGACATCACTGATCCGCCAACATTTTAAAAAATATTACCAGTACCTGTATAGGTCAATTATACAACCCAAGCTATGGAAAGAGCGCGCCTAGGTGAAAAATGTTGGATCAGAAGTCATCCCCAATATAATAGTAAAGGAAATTGAGACATGTAAAAAAATGGCAAGAAAAAAGACTCCAGGAGAGGAGAGGATGGCGTTACGCTAGAAATGATAAGAAATGGCGGGAAGGCCATAATCGAGATGTTCGCCACCTTATATAATAAATGCTCCCAAAAATCCAAAATCCCACAGTCTTGGTCGCAGACGGCAGTATTTCTTATCTGCAAAATGTGAGACAAAAAAAATTTGGATAACTACCGCTCCATAAGTCTTCTCTCCACTACGTACAAAGTGTTTACAAAAATTATAACAATAAGACTCACATACAAAATAGACTTCAACCAACATAAATAAGAGGCAGAATTTAGAAAAGGCTTTAGTACCCAAGACCACCTCCTTACCATGAGAATCTTTACGGAACAGTCAACTTCCTGGATACCTCGCTTCTATTGACTATAAAAAAGCGTTTGACTCTATAGAAACCTGGGCTGTCCTACACGCACTTTGTGATATTAGATTCGCCCATGGATATACAAAACTAATAGAGAATTCCTATGCCGATGCGACATTTAAAGTCCGACTCCGCGAGAACACGAATGAAGTCAAAATAAAATTAGGTGTCAGACAAGCGGACACGATAATGCCAACGCTATTTACAGTGGCTATGGGATGTGCATTATATCACCTCAGCTATAAGTGCTCACGAATCTCAACACAAAATCTAAAAAAGTCTAACTAAAAATGAATCTAAAAAACACAAAAGTAATGACACCAGATGATAACAATATTCAATTTGACCTGGAGAATATCATTGAAATCTTGGGCAAACAACAAAACTGACTAAGGAGAATAGGTCCGCTGATCTGGACAAAAGAATACGACTTGGTTGGGCGGCATTTAGGAAAATAAGCTATATATTTAGGGAAAATATCCCAATTACATTAAAGTCGTCCGCCTCTAATAATTGCATTCTACCAGTCTTTACCTACGAAATAGAAACTTGGGACTTGATAAACAAAATCGGCAATAGAATGCGAGTGGCCCAACGGGCCATGAAAAAAAGAATTCTGGGAATCACACCAAGGCCCAGGATAAGGAATGAGGATTTAAGAGCTAAAACAAGGGTAATGGATGTGGTGGAGAAAATTGTAGTTCTGAAGTAGAGTTAGGCTGGCCAAATTGGTAGACTTCAGGATAACAGATGGACATCTAAAGTGCATATTATCAGTCCCTACCTACGAAAGAAAAACATAGACCTTGAACAACAAAATCGTCAATCAAATGTAAGTAGCCCAACGGGCCATGAATAGAAAAATGCTGGTAAACTTAGGCGCAGGATAAGGAACTAGAATATAGGAATAAAAACAAAGGTAATGAATGTGGTGAAGAGAGTGGCTATCTGAAGTTTAGGTGGGTGGCTACATTGCTAGACTTCAGGAACCCAGATGAACATCTAAAGTTGTAGCATGAAAACCACGTTCCCACAAGCAACCAATTGGACGTCTACAAACAAGAAGACGGATGGCATAAAGAGAGTGACTGTAACAAACTAAATAAGAGCAGCCAAAGATCAAGACAGGTGAAAGCAACTGGAAGATTCCCATGTCCAACTTTGCACAAATACGGGCTGAAAATGATGATGATAATGACTATACGTTACACATAATGGTTCAACTTTTAAAAAGTGTAAATTTACATAATAAACTGGTTAAAAGTTTCTTACACTTCTTCTTATAGTGCCATTCTCTGAGGCGACTTGCGTGTTGTGCGTTGTTTTGCTGCTATTAAACGAAAGCAAGGGACCTACAGTTTAATGTGGGTTCCAAATTACTTTATTGGGGAAGTTATTCTGAGATTATTCTGGCTATTCTTGATGGTTACCTGTTGCCTTGCAAAAGGAAAGTGGTCGTAACATTCGGATATTTTTGAGCTACGCAAATGAAGAAGATAAGGAGCCAGCTAACAGGAGCTATTACATAAAAACTTAAAAGTGGACTTTTAGACATGGCAGGTGTAAAGCTTTTCATTTATAAAAAATACTCCACCTACAATATTAAATAATCTAGCTACAAAAATACAATATCTATCGAGTACATAGATCTTCGTAATGGTTCGACTTTCAAAGAGGGTTTAACTTTATAGACTCCATGTACACCTATGCATTATTTAGAATAATAAAGAAGAAAAAATGTCATGTGTAAAATGTAAAATGGTCACGTGTGAAATGTCAATGCTTAAGAAGAGATAACTGTTTTTGTTTCCAAAGCTAAAATAACGAGATATTCAGTCTGTATTCAGATTTATTTAATTTTAAGTTAAAAAAATATTGTATTTAGAAAGTATAAGAAAGACAGTTTTGTGTTGCCAGTGCAATTATTCGAACAAAACAAATGAATTTCTCTATATTGAAGACACTATCCCGTCCATAGTTTTGGGGAAGTTAGAAATTAACAAATAATAACCTTAACGAGGATAATAAATTGTATGTTTTTACGACTATAAAGGTATTATCTCTAACCTCGGTCTTGTAACTGATTGGCGCCGTAAAACAACAGCGACCCTTAGATGAACCTGTTCCAAACCGTTGTGCTAGTCGCAAACCGTTGCTGCAGTTAAAGTAAGTTGACGCATTAATAGTTTTATAACGACCAAAAATGTGTTATAATAAATAATAACTAGAATGTTAATAAAGTTCAAAAAGATATCTGCGATTTGCCAATGACTTAATCCTAATCAATTTAGGCACGAGCATACTAAAAATCCTTCCAATGTGGGCATTTTGTATTTGAAGATATAGAAATTAGCATTTGTATTAGTATTAATATAAGCACTTAATAAAATTAAAATATTCCTAATTTTAAAATTATGGGATTAAAAACGTTTTTTAGAAAAATAAAAAAATTTTACACAAATAATTATTTATTTTTATTATATGGTACTTTTAAAAAAAGAAATAAAATTCCATAGACGCTTTTCTTCATGTATGATAAATTCAGTAAGCATGTGAACTTTCTGACGAATTTGATAAAGTATACAACATACATCTTAATATGACATACTTCAGATATTTTATACACGTTCTTGGCGAGAGTTCGTGTTGTCATTTCAAATACGGAAATATTGCACTTCTTTTTATAAAATGTAATGCCACTATATCAGCAAACGCATACATACACTTATATTTTACGATAATCCAACAAATTTTTCTTCTTTTAAAAAGAAACCACATAAATTATGTGCTAGAATTGCTAATAAACAAAGAAGTATAATACACAACTCTTTATTTATTTCATTTTATTTATTCGTTTTATTTAATGTTCAATTTTTAATAGCATATAAGCATATTTAAAATATTTTCAATTTAGTTCTAAATTTTTGCAGTTTAATTGTGGCTTTTTAATAAAATATATCAGAAGAACGATTTTACATTAGACTACGTACATTGGTACAGGTCATTAATTATTTATAATTATTTTTTATAAATTTAGCATTTACTGTTTTTTTTAAATGGTCAAATCAGAAAATTTTTACTTTTAATTAGATTATTATTGAAATTTTCTTTGTTGGATATATAATTATCTGCAAGAAATGGGCGTCATTATGGGTAGCATAAAGATTTGCAGTTGGCCTTTTTATACATATTAGCGATGCAATAGTAGTGGCTGTAAATGGCTGAAGAGTGATGATTTAAATAAAGTGTTATTAGTATTATCTATTTTATTACTCTTCTAAACGACTCTCATGTACTATGTATACAATTTTATATCTGAAAGATAAAAGTAAGTTTTATTATTGTGAAAATGTTTAGCTATAAACAAAGAAAAATAATTGTGTATACATATAATTAATTTATTTATTTACATATACCAGTGGTGGGTTTTAAAAAGTGTAGTTAGTTATGAATAAATTGACATGTGACATTGTTAATAATAATATCATAACAATTTCACGTGTCAATTAATTCGTATAATTAGATAACTACGCTTTATAGATGGGTTAAGTCAGGAAATAGATGAAATAAAAAACAAATCTGAATGTAGCACCTAAACAGCAACACAACTCTCCGGAAAAAGTTTAATAAAAAAATAACAAAAAACTAATAACAAAGTATAACACAAAAAAAGTCATAAACCAAACAAATAAAAATTCCCTACGGTCACTGAAGATACGAAGAAGTCAAATCATACCAGCACATAAGAATTTTTCATATCTTATCCAAAATCATTTTGAAGATAATGTTACTGGGATAAAAAATATTAACGAAAAAGCAGAATATGATACCAGATACTGCACCAGATACTGCACCGTAACTTACTTAGATGCCACATAGGCATTCCATAAGATAAAGCACAAACTTCAATAAGAGCTACCTCATTTCCTTTATCAACTTATGCACTCATACGTGAACGATCGGCTA
>JARJDX010110729.1:0-14882 GCA_030264735.1 Gymnusa sp. GC000175 | reverse complement strand
GTGTGTCAACTATCGTTTGATTTTCTGGTAATCGTCACGCTTGTGTGTCAATTAACGTTTGTAATTTGGTAACCTTCACGCTTGTGTGTCAACTAGCGCAGGGATTCTTAACAGGGGGCGCCAAAATATTAGAATTTTGTATACCTTTACAAATAAAAAGTTTTTTTGTACGAGTAATTATTACGAGTTACCTAATGGTGGGGGTGAGGGTACTGGCCGCGAAAATATTTTACGATTTTAAGGGGGGCGCGACTAATAAAAGGTTAAGAACCACTGGATTAAAAGGTTTATAAAATATTTTCTAAAAACTGCTGAATTATGAAGTATTTAGGACAAAAGTTTGAAAAATCAAGTAAAAAATATCCAAAAACTGGTGAATAACGAGTTTTTCGTTACCAGCGACCCCAAATTAGGGTAGAAATGTGTGTTTATAGTTGATTTTTAAAAATTCAACTTTTTAACCATTTCAAACACAAAATTTTTCGGTTTTTCGTCGAGCCGTCAACCAAAGCATAGTAAAATGCCCGCATCTCCCTTAATTCTCAAGAAAATTGACCCCTGAGGAGCTCATTTTGTTGCCAAAATAATCTATTTTAATGTCAAAAAAACGAATTTGAAATGGGTTTTTGACATATTTTGATAAAAACTACATAATTATTATTTTAGACAAACAAAAATTTTGTAGTAAAATGTTTCATCTTCAACGAGCTTTAATGGGATTTTAAATATCTTCAATACTTTTTGAGACATCACGACAAAAATTGCAAAAAAAAATATTCGTGTGGCAGTTCTTAATTTTTAATTTAATAATTCTTAACTTGTTTCTATTTTAACTTGTTGTTTCAGTTATTGGGCACGTTATTAGTGACTGCAAGTAAATTGGCAAAAGAACGTTTACCCAAAGGATATAGAATTGTTATAAATAATGGGGTGGAGGGTTGTCAATCCGTTTATCATTTACACATTCATGTCTTAGGAGGAAGGCAAATGAAGTGGCCACCTGGATAAATTACTATATAAAAATTTCTTTGTAATTTTTCTCATATAAATAAATAATTCTTTTTTAACTACTTTTTTTGATTTTGTGTTGGTAAAATTGTTTTGGTAGTCCTAAACTATGTCTGAAGCCCTACAGCCAACTGCCCTACACCTTGTCAGCTTGTCAGGGTTAGTTCCAAAACAAAACAAAAACTTTCACAAATTTGTGTAAAGTACTGTTGAAAAAACTTAATTAAAACCTAATTAACCAAGTTGTTAAAATGTAATTAAAATGACAAGTGATTACATAACAGGCGCCTATTGAACTCTCCAGGAATGGCAGAAAACAGGTATCAACAGCACTGTAATGATAAGGAGTTTTCAGAAGAAGAATTGTAAGTGTACATTTATTTACTTACAAAGTAATGAAAATTTGTCTTATTTTATATTTATACTCATTTACAATTTAATTCGTTTGTTATTTTATATTTTACTCGCTTTAAAATTTTGTTATAATCAAAAACATAAAAAGCTGTAAGTAGATCCTGTTGCTTACATTGTATTAAATAATTGTCAGGAGTAGGAGCTCTACTTATACCGAATAATTATACATTTTTCTTGATTTATACAATTTTACTCATTTAATCGTTTGTATCTATTACATTTTTGTTATATTTCATTAGACACGATCACGAAGATTATGATTGTTATGGGAAAACACCTCCAAGGACAAGAATATTAAGAAAATTTAAAGAAAAGAAAATTCGAGATAAAGAAAATTTTATGTAAGTTCATTTAATTAATTTAGAGCAATACACTCAAACTCGGTTACATTAAACACTTAAAATGAAGTTGCAGCTATAATTTATTGCTATAATAGTGAATTTAGGTAGGTACCTACTACGCTAGTCCTAATTTGATTGATATAACAAATCAGAGTTATCTTCTTCTTTATCTTAACCTTCTACTACTCCAGGACATTCTGTATTGTGTCGTTTGTGTTGTTATCTACACGTTTTTCATGTCTTTTTTAAACATTGATATCCACATCAGATAGGGTCATCCAGGTCCTCTATAATGAACAAAAATTTTAAAACCTTCCTTCATTTGTGTTATAACTGAGTTTGGATGTAATTTGTGTATAAAAATTAAATCAATTTTTAATTTGGGTGAAAAAAAAAGTGAAATTTTAATTTGTAAATTATTTTAGGACAAGTATAAAGGCTTCCCCAAAAATGTCGAAAAAATTAGTGAAAAGACGTAACACAGTTACAAATATCTTTGATGAACTCATGACCAAGGCTGATTCGGATTCCGATCCAGGTAAGATTATTTGTTTGATTTATTCTTAAAATAAATATGGTGATGAATTCCTATTACAAATAAATCTTAACATGTGGGCACCAAGTGCCCAATTAACTCATAATACAGACAGTGAAAATGCTTTTGGTAAAATTTCACCAAAATTTTAGTTAAAATTGCAATAATTTTTGTTAATATTGGTTTAAATTTGGATGATTTCAGTTAAAATGGTTATAATTTAGTTGAATTTGAGCAATTTTCGTCAAAATTTAGTTGATTTAGGTAAAAACATAATGATTTTGGTCAAATTTTGTCCAAATTACTATTATTTTAAATAATTTTGAGCAATTTATGTCATAATACAAATGTATTTTTTTAAAAATCTAAATAAATTTGGTAATTTTCGTTTAGTGTTTAAATGATTTCTGTTAAAATTGTAATTATGAAAAGAATTATTAATTTCAGTAAAACGTTCTGATAAGCGAGGCATAAAACTTTTACGTGGATCTGAAAGAGATTTAAAACTGGACATAACGAGTGCCCAAATGGCAGCTATTGAACACAGTGATATTCCTATGACGCCTCAAAGTCGACGAGTGGAAAGTTGCAAACGTTTCATGAGTTTGTGCTCGAGACGAGTAACTTCAACTTTTCCCATAAAACCAGCGACGAGTCGAGCTTTATCGGTCAATTTGGGGCAGAGCAACGTGATTCCTGATATATTTGAGTGCCCACCTAGTCGAGTCGAGTTTCATAAAACTTTGAGCAAATTAATTAAAATGGGTTGTGGTGATAATAAACCGTTACCAGATAGGAGTGCTCGAAGACATGTAAGTTTGCCATTTTGTATTTTTGACAACCCGTTTTTAAAGCGAGGTGTATAGGTGTAGGCAGTGCCTACTTTTAGCCTAATTTTTACGTCTTTAAGGTGTAATAATAGACAACAAATGAACACCTCGGTTATTATTTAAATGTAAATTTTATTCAACATTAACATGCACGTGAACGGCAATAATGCACAGAGCCGGAGAGTCGTTGGTTGATATTTTTTACATATACTCGTATTCGGTGCTTCGGATGGTGATAAAATAAACTGAATCTGGCCAAAAACGTTCACTACCGAATGACGTCTATGCCTCTATCCAGGTGTTCACGTGCGGATCACGCGATGACGAATGTTGACGCGCACTCGATATTGAAGCTGTATAGCTCATTGTTTCATTTCTTTTTTTGGTGCCTCATTCGGTCCAAATTATCAGAGCTATCATTGTTTTGTTCACCAACAATTTCGCTAAAGAAAAACCGAACCATTTTCTTGGGATATTGCCTGCATCATAACCTTTATATTTATATACAATTTAGTTATCTTCTCTTTTAGTTGAGTCGTGAAGAAATCCTTTGGCAAACAGAACTTAAAGATTTAATTTGGTTGGAACTACAAGCCTGGCACGCCGATCGCACACCTTCAGAACAGGACGCGTTTTTGTGCTCCGCACGCGAATCCGTAGCGTCTCTTTTAAACAGCATAATGACCTACAAGTTCCTGCGACACTCCAAACAGTTTGATTGTTCGGGTTGTTTATCCATGTACTGCGAGAGCTGCATGGAAGCGCAAAACGCGGCACTTAAAGAAATCGAAGGACTCATGAGCCAGTTAGAAAGAGCCGAATCGTTGTTTCCATCAAGTCGCGCATTTGCCGACGTTTATCCTCTGTACAACAGCCCCGAATTCGTTGGCAGAGTCAAAGCTATGTGTTTGTGGTACAATATGACCAAACATCAACGATTAAAACTCGTAATTTTGGGCAAACTTTTGGCGTTATTGGAAAATAAATATTATCAATGGCCCATACAATACGACGGAAATTCAATTGATTCTACTAGTCCTACGGATAGTAACAGCTCGAATTCGTCGGTGAATGATTATTTAAACGATAAAACTCCAATAGATTTATATAATATTAGTCCTATAGCAACTCTAGTCAATAAACAGAATGAAAATAAAACCTCGCCATTCCGAAGGTACATTGAAAATATTTTGAAAACGCGTGGTTTGAGCAAAAGTATGAGCTTCTTGGATAGGTTGCATCAACATGTCTTGAGAAAAGCGCAGATTACTTTGGAAAAACCAAAAGATGAAACAGTATTTGATGCGGTAAGTGTTTTATTATAAAAAAAATTATTTACAAAAGCAATAGACAAGCGCAAACACCGAAAATTTAAACGTTTCTTAAAGTTAGACCAACATGATCTTATTCTTATGTTTTTCGTCATTTTGACGGACTTTTTACTAGACCGACATAATTTGGGTCATATTAATCAATCTTAAATGATAACCATTAAAGACTTCTCTACCATCATATTGGCGGTCAATTAAGTTTCTCTGCCGAAGCTTGACAAAATTTACAACACGCGCGGCATTTTGATTCGAAAAATGGGAATGAAACTCGTCATCCCAATATCCCATGTAATTTTTTATGTTCTTCTTTTACTCAAAAGGTAAAAGTTGCCGTTAAATACAACATTTCTTAAGGATTATTTTTTACTTTCTGTTTTCCTTTGATAAATTCCTCTTTAGACCATCCTTTAGATCACATAAATAAAAATTATATAATTAAAGATTCCTGGTGATAGTCAAGATGATGAATTATTACGGTACGGATGTTGGAGTCCTGAAGCCAAATCTTTAGAACTTCCTTCGTACAAAGCAGCGTTTTTATTTTTATCCGCCGTTCCGTTAGAAGTCGTACACGAATTCATCAGAATGCGCTTAGAGCAAAAGCCAGAAAAACCGTCACCTTTGAGTGTGCGTCAATTAATGCGCGAATTGAAGGAAGGAATCAAAATCGCTGGATATCAGCGCGAACGCATTTTACTTTATACTGGCACCGTTTTGCACGAAAACGATGAAGCCAGAGAAATCTACAAGACGAGCATCCAAAATTTTGATAAAAGCCTGTTACTTCTCTTCAAAGATTATTTAGAATACCTAAGCATTTGGGCTCTGCTGCAACACGACACGTTTCAGAAGAGCCTTTTGGAAGAAGAGTGGAATTTTATTTGTGATATTGTAAAGAATATACCTGAAGGAATGGAAATTGCGGCCAACAAGTTTTGCTCAATTTTGGGCTCCATGTTGACGTCAATCGGTAATAGGCTTATGGTGCGAATTGAAGATCTTTCCATCGAAATAAACTCGAAGGACGACGATTTTAATAGAAAGTAAATGATTAAATGAAATACAAAATATTAATGCTAATTATTTATGTGATTTCAGGCAAAATTTATTTGCAGTTTTTAGGGAACTACAAGCCCTCTTCAATGAAGAACGTGAAATGAGTATCAAAATTATTGCATTTGCGAAAAATATTTTTCGAAGCGGAGTGAATATCAACGTGGATGAATTTAAGGTATTTTTATTGTACAGTAATAGCCTGATTAGCGATAGCTGCGAATTTGGACCAGGTCGCTGGCAGCGTTTATTTCTTTTCCTTCACTTCTTCTTTTCTTGTTCGTTCTCTCTTTTGCTCACGTTATTTTCTTATTTCTTTTTCTTCCCTCGTTCTCTCCTAATTGTAGGAGCGTAAGTCGCTTGTTAAGTGAGGAATTTTACACGTTTTACGATTTAAAATATTTCATTTCCAGGCTTACGTTGTTGCTTTAAAATGTAGAATTCCCAAAGCGATAGAAACTGTTCAAAATTTATGCGATCAAGCAACGTTGGAAAATTTGGATGAAATCGAAAAAACCTTCTTTACATCGCGATGTAGAGAAATTTTGATGCAAGGCTACAGATTTGGCTTTGAAGTGAGTTGAAACCCAAACTACGTCGCTATTGTAATTGTGTCATAACATTTTTTTATAGTTTCACAAGGAAATGTCGGAATTTGTGCCGGCGGAGAAGAAAATGCTGCTAGCACGGAGCATGGTGCAATTTGCCCATCTTTGGATGAAGTTTGCGCAAGAACGTTGCGAGAGAGGAAGAGGTAAACGCCCCAGGTGGGCGTTTTTGGGTTTGGATTTTCTGTTAACCGTCTGTGAGCCGCAATACACGCGATTTTTAACGGATTCGGAATTTGAGGAATTAAAAAATAACATGGATATGTGTATATCGCATGTGATCGGTACTACAGCACCATCAACGCCAGATTCCGGATTTCATTCATCATCACCACGTCCTTCTTTGGAATTAGGACGATTTCCCAGGAGCAGAGGCTCATCTCCAAGCCCACGACCAACGTACAAAAGCCAAAGAAGCGCTGGCAGAAAAACAAGCATGGAACAAAAATCCCCAATTAATGACCAAATGGACTCGCCAAATTTTAATATAGTATACAAGTAAGTTTAATTGGCTTAAAAATAAAATGTTATCAATTAATTTTTTCCATCTTTCCTTCTTCTTTCTTTAAACTTCATTTCCTGTTTCCTTCCTTCTTCTTCCCCGCACATCTCCTTTTTCTCGTAATTTTTTCTTCCTTCGTTCATTACTTTTTTTCCTCATATTTTCAGTGATCTTATCTTCTTCATTCCTCGTTTTATTCGCCTTCACTTGTGCAGCCTTTAAACTGTCTTTTCTGGTTCCTTCCTTGTTCTTCCCCGCGCATCTTCTTTTTCTCGCAATTTTTTCTTCCTTTGGTCATTACTTCTTTTCCTTATATTTTCAGTGATCAAATCTTCTTCATTCCTCGTTTTATTCGCCTTTACTTTTCTTTTTTCTCTCGCTAGTATTTAAAAACTTTGCAAAGTAACGAATGGTTTTTAGAAAGGAAGAATCGTTACATGAGGCTTTGGTCAAAATCAAACTGACTCCAGCAATACGCGCGGAGCGCGTCAAGGACGCTGTTTTCAACCTTGAAACTTCCATGGATGCCAAGCTGCATGAACAAGATTTAATAGGCAAAGTCGTATCTAAGGAACCAGTTGGAAGCAAACATATTCGAAGGAGAAACGTAACGTTCAGTTGGCAACGTGGCATCAAAATTGGACAAGGAAGATTCGGAAAAGTGTACACCGCCGTGAACAACAACACCGGTGAAATGATGGCCGTAAAAGAAGTCGCCTTGCAACACAACGATGCATCCATTAGAAAAGTAACGGAAGAAATCCAAATTATGGAAGGGATTAGTCACAAAAATTTAGTCAAATATTACGGACTTGAAGTGCATAAGGTAATACCCTAGTTGTTTTATTATTGGAAATTAATGCGCGTTCCTTAGGAAGAAATGTTGATTTTTATGGAATTTTGTCCAGAAGGAACTTTAGAGAGTTTAGTGGCCGGTACCGAAAACGGATTACCAGAATTCCTCATTCGGAGATACACCTACCAACTTATAAGCGGAATTTGCGTTTTGCATGAACATGGAATTGTCCACAGAGATATCAAGACCGCCAATATATTTTTAACTGATGAAGGAAATTGTCTCAAAATTGGCGATTTCGGGTGTGCGATTAAATTAAAATCGCACGTCACAATGCCCGGCGAATTAAAAGGTTTCGTAGGCACTCAAGGTAAATTTTTAATTATCCTTTACTTCCTCGTTCATTCTTTTTTGTCTCATTATTCCTTCTTCTTTCTTTGTTATGTCCTTCTTAACCAAAGAGACGAATATTAAAAATGTAACCCTTAATTTTAGCATACATGGCACCAGAAATGTTTATGAAAACGGGCGTGGAGGGTCATGGAAGAGCAGCTGATATTTGGTCAGTAGGTTGCGTCGTCGTAGAAATGGCTTCCGGAAAGGTAAATAAATACAAACTTATGATGATAAGAACACATTAAACACTATTCACATTTTAAAACAATTGTTTATTTGAATACCTGTTTAACGGTATAATTTTTTTTAGCGGCCTTGGGCGGAATTCGATTCCAACTATCAGATAATGTTCAAAGTCGGAATGGGCGAAAAACCCGAAGCACCACATACGCTAATCGAGGAAGGTCACGATTTTCTGGATCTCTGTTTCCAGCACGATCCAAAAAAACGGGCGACGTCTTTGGAATTGTTAAGCCACAATTTTGTGCAGATCGGTGATGATTTTTCACTGTTTTAGTATTATTCGTTTTTAAATTTTTTTTTTGGTGTTTATTGTACATTTTATTCATATTCATAAGCTGTGAATAAATTTAAAGACTGAATGTGATTTTCCTACTTAAAACAAAAAATCTATAATGGAGGTATTAACAATCGTTAGTATTATTATTGTTAAAATTAATTGGCAGCTATGAATAATACACATATTTTAGTATGAGATATATTTATGTGATAATCTGTTCTCAAATATTACAAAGTTTTATGGTGGTACATAATATATTGTTTATTATATTTTATAAGTCGTTTTTTTTAATCCCTTAACCTTAAAATTATTACGAGAAAGATCGGCAGATCTTGATCTGGGTTATTGACAGATTTGCTCAAAAAAACATAAAATCGACCTGTTTCACACTATTTTTTTGTTATCCATTCTGTCCACATATTAAAGAAGCAAAGCTCATAGGAGAACGAAATTAATATAGCTTGTAGCAAAATACTAAAACTGCCAGGAAGGCAAAAAAATAGAAAGTTCTCTATAGTTCAAGACAAGCAACATATAAATAGGTAAACGCAAAGCAAAGCAGACAAAGCAAAATTTAAAAACATCCTTCTGTAAGCAAAAATTGGGGCGTTAAAAGCACACAAATGAAGCAACAAAAAAAATGCGACGTAAATGTAGCAACAAAACTATTTTAGCGCGCACGAGAAGCAATTTTATCTCACTTAACCCCTTTACGACCTAAGAAATCTAAATACATATATTGCAAGAACATTAATGCCTTGTAATGTCAGATATTAATATCTAGTTACTAGTAGAAATCTAATAAGATAATCTAACTATGGTGTTATCTACCAAGAAGTAAATGGTTTCGACGTTGTCTTTGCAAATCGCGATCGCGACCCGCTACTTTAAAAAACTACTTACAACTTGACAATCTTGGAGCTCAATCTCTTGTAGCTTACCTTAATGCAGTGGAAAACCTGCATGATTCTTAAATGTTGACGAGGCTGAAGCGGATCTGCGTTGTTCCTCCATTCAGCCCAATATAGCAAAAAAAGTCACCACGTTCCTTGCATCTTACGCTCTTACACAGTACACTGACCACAAATTTAACTATTCCCGACAAAAATTAATATTTATATTTAACACTACTTGGTAAAACTTACTATCGTCTGATAAAGTAGAACTAAGTAAAAACGCACAAACTAGCCCTAACGTTTTAAATCGCGCGATATAAACACTCGCGAATTGAACACTAAACGCGCTGAAAAATAAAACAAAAATTATTGTAGTAAAAGTGTTTAATTAAGGGAAATGAAACCTTTTATAAAACGATGGTGCAGAAAATTAGGTCTTGAATAAGGCCAGCAAAGACAAAATAGCAGCCACGAAATGGACTACTGGAGAGGATGTTGTAGGCTGTAGGGTATCCAGAATCAAAAGAGTGAGGAACGAGGAAATTTAAAGTAGAATGGAAGTTAGGCTTCATAGACTCTATGACATAGAGCAAAAAAGACCAATATGGTACGAACATAGAAGAGCTCTCTTTCGTCACCTAGGGTGGCTGGACGGGTAGATTTACCTTGGAATAAGGACCCCTTGGAGGGGGTACAAAGGGCCTAATGAGGCCAAAGTGCTCTGGCCCCCAGGGCCACCCTCCAATCTCAAGTCCAGATCCAGAAGAGCTGACATAAACAGATGGATAAATGGAATCACATACTGGAGTCTCAAAGGACGAAGGAAAAAAAAAATTCTGTCGATACGAAGCGGATGAAGCCATGGAAAAGAGAGGCCTGAAAGATAGAAAGTGGGAAAAAAGAGAAGACTGGAGAACACGGTTAAGGATGGGAGACAGCGACGGTCTACCGTTTATCATTGGGAAGAGATTAAACATGGACTAGAATTCTAAAAAGACGAGGGTCACTTTCTAAATTAACAAGCTCAAAACCAGTTTTCCTGGCTAAATCACCTCGCAAGGTCGATAGACAGTTGGGGATAAAATTCTAATTCTCTAATAGTATTCAGCAAAACATTCCCGAAAGGTCCTGGCCAGATAAAAATAAAAACACAACAAATAGTATAAATATCGTACTATGAAAATTTGTGTCTAAACAAACATGAGGATTGTAAATGGGTGAATCAATGATATTATTCTTAGTTCAGCCCTTAAACCAGCATAAAAATATGTCAACGCCCCAACAAAGCGCACACCGCACAGCCTTTGCGCTGCTACTGTGCGCACTTATACAATAGGATTATGAAGTGATTAAACACTTAAAGCTTGAACAAAATGGTGCCTTTCACAGCCAATGAAAGTTGTCCCAAGGGCCATTAAATATTTAATAGGTTTAAAATCAAAATTTAAATGGAAACGCAAAAAAGGAAACAATCGGTAATAAAAGAAATTATTTATTTTGTTACGTTTCTTAACATTTTAAATCCAATATGTTTATGTCGGTTATAATGGACTATTTTGCTATTTCGGGGATAGAAACATTTGTGAAAAAAGATTCTACATCGAAACTAACTAACAAGTCACCTTATTAAGGTGCAATGTACGAATGCAAACAACAAAGTGCTTGGAGTGTTGGAGTTTCTAATAGAAGATGATGATTTCCCTGTAAATATTCCGCAGTTTGTTTGTCCACTTGCCACTTGAAATTATAAATGAAAGCCTGCAATACGACCCTTCCTGATTACTTGAAAAACTTAATTTTCTTTGTCTCTTATTTCTCTTCCTTAGTAACATCTTTATAGACAGCCTGATAAGCTCCCACTGAAGACGTGCAAGCTTCCTTCCATGATACCCCAGAAAGAACATACGACCAGTGTTCCAAACATGATATAGGCGACAGTAATGCAAAGTTAGGAAACACCAAGTGTCAAATTATAATAGAGCCGTTAATTTTGAGCCAACGAAGAACATGGTGGTGGTGCATAGGGGAACATGGACATCACCAGATGCAAAGACCGTAAATCGAATTGACTATATTCATAAGACGCCAAACACCTATCAGACGTAATGAACGTAAGAACTCACAGATGAGCGAAAATAAACTCTGATCACTATCTAGTGACGTACTAAACCATATCCAAAATTTCCCGCTTCAGGAAAGAAGAAGTGCAAAAGAGCAAGAAATACGAGCTTGCCCTCACCCCTAGGGAGGAGTAAAATCTGTCAAGCAAACGTAGAAAGAGTGAGCATAAAACTCTTCGAACAAACGCCAAGCACAAATACAGGAAGCATGGGAGAAATTTCATGGTAACATAGAAGCGGCGGCAGAAGAAATTCTCAACAAAGTGAAACCAGCAAAAAGAGCAAAGTGGTTCGATGAAGAATGGGAAGAAGCAACGAGATGAAAAAAATGACGGATACAAATGATAGGGAAAAGGCAGACATAAATGGCAAAAGAAGAATATCGAGAACAAAAAGCACAAAAAAAGAGAATCCATAGAAATGAGAAAAGAAAATAGGAAGAAGACATGAACAACACACTGAAAGAAATACAGAGAAAAGTACAGCTGGCAAGTAAATGCCACCGCAGACTACAAAAACAACTAAAACTCAAATACCTATAAAGAAAAACGGCAGAAGAAACTCTCAACAAAGTTAAACCAACAAAAAGAGCAGAGTGGTTCGATGAAGAATGGGAAGAAGCAACGGGATGCAAAAAATGACGGATACAAATGATAGGGAAAAGGCAGACATAAATGGTAAAAGAAGAATATCGAAAAAAAAGCGTAAAAAAAGAGAATCCATAGAAATAAGAAAAGAAAATATGAAGAAGACACGAACAACACACTGAAAGAAATACAGAGAAAAGTACAGCCACCGCAGACTACAAAAACAACTAAAATTCAAATACCTATAAAGAAAAACGAAAACAACCCCGTACAAAACGCTAATAAGGTCTGAAGATATGGGGCGAAAACTTCGGCGGTTTCGAAAGATGGCAAAAGAATCCTGGGTTGTTTTTGAGCAAAAAAATCCTCAGAGCAATGTATGAAGACACAATAGAAGAAGAGGTATGGCGCAGAAGATACAATATAGAACTTTATCAACTACTCAACAAGCCAGATAAATACCCAGAGACTGCAGTGGGCCGGCCACCTAGCACGCTTGAAGGAAAACAGACAAACATTATAACAAAAAAACTTACCTTCAGAAACCTAATGGGATATGTTAAACATAGCATTAAATTTTTAATCGATTTATATAAACAAATTTAACAGAATTTAGGGCTTTAACAGAGTCATGCAGGATCCTGCAGCAGGAGTCCTTCATGATCCTGCAGCAAGAGTCCTTCATGATCCTGCAGCAGGAGTCCTTTATGATCCTGCAGCAGGACATTCACTGAATCATGCAGCACAAAATCGTGCAAGGCATTAACATAATCATGCAGGACTGGTATTAATCTAATAATGCAGGACATGACTGTAATAATGCAGGACATGACTGTAATAATGCAGGACATGACTGTAATAATGCAGGACATGACTGTAATAATGCAGGACATGACTGTAATAATGCAGGACATGACTGTTATAATGCAGAACATGACTGTAATAATGCAGGACATAACTGTAATCATGCAAGGCCTATCTGTAATCATGTAAGCCTAAAAGTGAAACATACAGAGCATTAACAGAATTATGCAAAGCATTAACATAATCGTGTAAAGCATTTGCCATTTACAAAATATTTACCCACTGAATATGAAAATAATTTTCATTAAAAGATGTTTCGAACTGGATTTTATAGTTGTCGAAGAAGTTGAGACATCTTGGTATTTTAAAGTTGTCGAAGAAGCTCTAAGCTATTAAAAAAGTTACAAGTAAATATCATATAATAAAATAAAAAAGTTGAGAGTTACCTTCATTTTTGTAAGTCTTCGAACAGTCATTAGAAGAAAGTTGAAGATGAAGTTGGTCACAAAGTTTTTGTTAATCTGTAAATAAATGTATTGCAAAAGATAATATTCTCATTTTCACAGTACAGGAAGTGAAATTAAAAATTTATCAATAAAAAAATATTAAATTGAGAATTAAGAAAATCACTAATGGCTATTGTTTCTTTTTCTGGTTGTGCCATACTCGTTATCGAGGTAGGCTAGTACCCCGCTTGTTTAATATACAATTATTGAAATAATTATTTATTAATATGTAATAAAATATTAATTAATTAATTAAAATAAATAATTAACCTAACCTAACCTAATCTAATCACTCACGTTCGTTATTTTTCAATATTATTTTAATAAAGCAATAATTAAATATTTAAAAAGAAAATTTTTCTTAACGCTGCCATTAAAAACGAAGCTTGCAAATAACAAGAACGTAACAAACAACTATTTCAAAAACTTCTGGACGGATTTCAAAAACAATTATTACATTTTGTAAAGGACACAGTGATACATTGTTTCAAATTAAATTAAACTTACCTAGCGCAGGATTTCAACAGGATTTGAGAAGTTTACGCAGACCGTATTTAGCGCGGACCTCCTTCTTCTAACGCCCATTGTGGAATTGGATGCAACTGTTTCAGCTACGACAGTTTGAAAAATTTCAAACTGAAGTTGCCTATAATAGAAAATGATTAGGCGGGCTTTATGATTCTATTTTTAAATAAATTTAAGCAATATTACAACAGAATAAATAAATAACTTATTGCCTAAGTCAATATTTTGTGTTTAATTCGAATTATTAGTTTAAATAATTAAAAAAAATCATTGTCAATTGAAATTAATTTTTTGACTGTTGGTCTTGTTGGTTTTTTGTGTTTTGTCTTTGAGTGCCCATATTTTACAACTAAATGCGTCTTTGGCTGTGTACAAGATTTTATAATTTGGTAATTTTCTTCGCTGTTCTTAGGTTGTAAAGTCTATCGTGCCATATAGTCTCTTCAAATTGTGTCATTTTGTACTTGGTTTTTCAGGCTAAGATCATACACGGATCTGAGGGTAAGTGTTTCCAATGTTCGTAGACGTCCTTTTTTTGTTAGTCAGCTATGGTCTCGGCTGCATATATCATAATATAAGACGCAGGACTTTGATTTTTTCTGCTAATTTATTTCAGCATAAACGTCTCTCCAAATAATTCTTAACGCTTTACTTATTTCATTCTGCGCATTATTGTATGGGTCTCCTTTTCTCGATAACTTAGTGCCGACATATATGAAAGCTGAAAGCATAAAGAAAATTAAGGAGAGAAAAAATGATTTAGGTCTCAAATTGAGCCAAAAAATTGTTCTTATGCGCAAAATCGAAAGTAAAGAATATTTTCAAACCCAAAACATGCAACAATTGCAAAAGCAATGGGGGTGTGGTCACCACACGACTTTCATTTACAATGAGTTCTTAAAATGTTAAATTTTGAAAAAATAATAGGAACAAAATTTGTGTAAAATTTATTTTTACACACTTTTTTACTCTTATGTTGTTTTCATAAACTCAATAGATTTTGATATATTTGCAAAAAACCTAAAAACCTCACCAATAAACTACTACATCCTATTTTTGGATTTTAGCCAAAAGTCACTGGGACCTCCCAATTTTTGTTAAAAGCTTAAA
>JARJDX010110727.1:0-14584 GCA_030264735.1 Gymnusa sp. GC000175 | reverse complement strand
TCTAGATGGACCACTGTGTGGATGCGTCCACTCAGGCCATCATAATGGGCCATGATAATGGTGACCATCATGATGGTCCACTATGAGCCATAGTGTAGAGGAGCCATTACGTGTCGTCAAACTCGTAGTCCCTCGCTCAGATGGCGCATGGATCTAAGTATGTTGCGCCATATCGTTCTATTTTTAAGCCCCGCCATACAAAGATTAATTGATAATACCCGCACATTTTAAGTGGAATACTTTACTCAAATGTTACATAATACATACATAATAAAATGTTAAAAACAATAAAAACATCCATCGACTCATGCGCCACCCTTTTGGTACTACGCGACAGTTGACACTTAGCAGACTCAGTTCTCACATAGAAAACAGCCTCGAGTTTCCAGACCTGTGTTTACAACCGTGGGTGCTAGACACCAAAGTGCCCAATCCTACTACCTAAAAGTTCGAACCTAGACCTGGGAAGTCATGGAGCCAAATTTGGAACGCCAGCAAGGTAGTAGAGCCAACTCTAAGAGGAAAGAACCAAGAACTGAACTAAACACTTGTTTGCTCAAGCCCCTAAAAGTAAACGCAACTAAGATGGCAGATCTCATTGAAAATTTAAGAAGATTTAGTTTAAAATGGAATTCTAAAAAAAAAACCGGATTAACAAGAAACAGGAGACTTACCCAAAGTTAGCTGTAACAATTCAAAACCGACTGCATTACACCAAAAGCAGTTCTCATGCCCAGGAAAGATATAGACTTTACATATATACCAAATTTCATAACAGGGAAACTAGCCCCTGCGCCACTAAGAAAGACAAGGGGCAAATCGCAATGGCGTCAGCCTACTTTTTAGGAAAACTAGAAATTCACCGATCAAGGAAGTAAAACGACTTGTGGAATGGAGCAAGAGATAAAATAAACACATCCTCATATGCTAGGATGCCAATATAAAGAATGCTTATGAATGGAAACTCACGACATATACCACAAAATTAAAAATAAAGAAAATGGATTTTGATGGATCGCAGTGCTGAAAGACTGTTCCTATCTATCTATCTATCTATTCAAAATTGAAGTCAAAATCAAATTTTGATTTTGAATCCTCTCAACGAAGCCAGTTTTAGTAGAACCAAAACAACAATTTTACTAGGTCAGGGAAGAACATGTTGGACACAATACCCACATAAGAAAAATAGTAGGACACATATTTACGCTGCAATGGATCTTTGGGTTTACGTCATCAATATGGCGCACCCGAATCACATTATCCTGACGTATGATTTAACGGCGTGAAGTTACCAACGTACCAATTTAAACAAGTCAACAATAGCATTTAATGACATGGCGTAACTAGTGAGCTTGTGACGTAAATCCAAAGAACCCTTTCTCCATGTATATGTTCTGTGTAAAACTACGCTTCTAGGGATCCTTGATGCAAAAATAAATATTCCATAATTCCATATTGTTACGTATATTAAATAAGAATTTATTAATCTATTTTTTTGAATTTCTGGACATACATGATCCATTAGACGTTGTAAATAATCATCCTATACATTTTTATTTATTCCCTTGAATATGATTAAAAGATAAATGTTTAGTTTTTTTAATCCTTTAACATATTTGACTACTTATTACATTGCATTACCAAGAGTAGTTAGTCTTCATCTGTAATAAAGTACAAAATTTAAAGTTAAAACTTTCAAATTGGAAGTTATGAGTTTCGTAAAAAGTTTATTTAAATGATATGGATATCTTTTATGACTGCAACATATAAGCAATAAATTCGTAAAATTTATATTTTCTATATTGCGGATAAATTCGAGCACGAATAAAAATATTTCAACAAAATTAGTTCGAGTTGGTTTCACATTTATTAGAACGAATTTGCATATGAAAAAAAAGTGTTTAATTAAAAAAGATTAATGAATAATCTTATTAGAGTTTTGTATTGAACAAAAAATATTTAAATTTGAAAAGGAAGGCGCCAGATTAAAATGAACAAGTGAAAATCAATTGGATTTAAATTAAATTTTGTGCAGTTTTTTTTACTGAATTTGATTATTTATAATATGGAGTACATAAAAGAAAATCTAATTATAAAAATTGGATTTTCTTAGGTGTTTCCTTAAGGGGTGAAAGTTAGAAGTAATGTTAGAGGTAATATTTCGATAAGGAACTAAACATTTGTATCCATTTTGAGAAAGTAGATCTCACATGCCAGTAAAATATTCAAAAAAAAAATCAACAAAGACTTAAACCTTGTCTCACGTGGCAAATTCCACCACAGTAAGCGGGTTTCGTACAGAGGCGACAGATAATAGAAAAGGCGCGGGAAATTAACAAACCAATTTACATTTTTTGAGGACTATAATATAACAAAGCCTTTGACAGAATAAAATAAAAAAACTATGGCACGTACCACACGATATGAGAGTCGCACACCATCTACGATCAGGAGTTTAACAACTCTCTAACCGCAGAAAGGTAGTAGTAAAAATTGACAAATACCAATTAAAATCCCTAAACATCAGAAAAGTAGCATGCCAAGGATGTTTATTACCAATTCCTTTTAATATACACACAGAGTACATAATATAAAGAGTACTAGAAAATTGGCATGTAGGTAGAGGCATAGGAAGGATTCACATAAATATTCTCCGATATGCAGACGACCCTATTTCACTAGCGAAAACAGCAGAGAAACTACTGAAACTAATCAAAACTCTGCAGAAAAGTAGCTTAAAAATCAATAAAGCGAAAACCATGATCATAGTTCGAGCAAATAATAATATACCGGGCATAAGACACATAAAAGAATATGAAGCCGTTAACCAATACACATACTTGGGGGCACTTATTACAAACACAGGTTGATATACCCAAAAAACTAATAGAAGATGTGTAATGAGTAGAAGAACAGTAAGAAAATTGCAAAAAACATGAACAGATTCCAAACTAAAGCTTAACATCAAAAACAAAATAATAAAAACATTAATGGCCCTAATACTATACTATTTGGGGTTGAATCATGGACACTTGAGGTTTAAGGTAGGCGGAAGATTGAGGCGCGCGAAATGTGAATGTTACGCAGCCAGAAAAAACAATGTGTTTATTATTGAACAAATAAACCAACTCCAGGCTACTCCTAATTTCCTTAATATTTTGAACACATTAAAAAAAGTCAGAGCGAAAAACTGGAGAAACTAATAATAAAGGAAAAATGAAGAGACCAAAAGAACGATCACCGAAAAGATAGATCAACTTTATAAAGACGGCAACGAACCATATTGCTTCACAAGCAGAAAAAGAGTCCGGGAACACAATCACAAATGCTCTGCAAAGAGAATAAACAAGGAGGCAGAAAAAGAAAGAGAGAGAAGTACTGAACCAAGAGCAAAAAATAAAATAATTAAAAAGAAGGGAACTAAAAATTATATGTGATCCTATACGAACAACGAATATGTACAGAGCCCTTGCAGCTAGAGAATTTGATCATTGGGCAGACAATAACAAAATATATAAAAGTCAAGAGAATAAAATATTAAAACAAATGCTTCGTGCAAGGATGGAAGGAAAAAGACCGACAGGATACTCCAGACGAGGTTGAGGCTAAAAACTGGAGGAGAATTGTACAGGTGGCAAAATTGTGCGATGGACGTAATAACAAATAAAAGAAGAAGTCAGAAAAAAGATTTAATAGAGTATGTATGTATGCAGAAAAGGGGCTTAACACCAGCAGTGGTGTGAACAAGGCTGCATTGATGATGATGATGTAAAGAACAAAACAGCTAATTAAAAATTAGAATGTTATTTAGTTTTTAGTTGTTTTAAGGGTAAGAATAATATAAATCAACATTTTTTACGAGATAATTGTATTGTAATAAGGTGCCAATAAAGGAAATTAAAACAATTACATTAAATTAATTTTTTTCTGGTAGTTTCCTTTAGAGCTTCTTTAAAGCGTGAAAGTTAGCAGTAATTTAAGAAAAAAAACAAAAGGTATTTCGATAAAGGGAAGTAAACATTTGTATTCCTGAATGTTTGCACCGCTTGCAGACAGACAACTATTGATCTCTTTTAGCATTACTGACGTGACGGATTGACCGGACATATGTCTTTCCGTCTTTTCATGTAAATATATTACCTGCCAGACCCACAGGATATTTACTTTACTTTATATTTCTGCGTTGGACTATTCAGCAAGATCGGGAGTATATTTAAAGATAAGACGATTCTTTCATTTAGTACAACTATAGTACATTTTATGGCTTAAAGTTTTTCAAGCCATTTCTAGCTAACCAAAGTTTGTAACTTCATTCCCCAGTTCACTTAATTCATAGCACGCGTTCAACAATAAATTCAAACCGGACCCGAATACCAGCCATTATTTCCCTTAAGAATTATTAAATATAACAATTATTTTATTAAATATACTCGCGCGCGCATTTACCTTTCTAAATACAATTGGTTAACGAGAGAGCGTTTATTAATTTTAAGCCTAATTACATTACTAAATTCCATTATAACTTCATCGCCCCTAAAACTATTATACGCGACAAATCCACTTGTGTTTACATACATAAAACGTTAACAATTCATTCAATCAATACATATAAAGTAATTTTTAAATTAATAAAAGTGAAGTGAATTTCTGGCTCCCAATTGACGTATCAATTTATTTAAGGAAATGTCTCGCTGAAAATTGAGGCGATTCGTTTAATAATTCATGACTTATACTCATATTCTGGCATTTTCAAATGTATAAAGAGATATTTGCTTGTTGACATGAGAAAAAATTTAAGCATGAATGCAGATATTGATTTTTCTTCCAATCAGTACCGTATATAATAGAAGATATTAACATACAGTTTGTTTGAATGAAATGCACATATTAAATAACAAAAACATACAGCATAAGTTTTTGACATGAGAATAAGCAACGTATTAAATGACTAAATAAAGTTCCACCTTTTTCCTTTATTAAAAAATCCTATAAAGCGTGTTATTTTTAGTATAACCACATGTACGTAACGACGGAGGAAAGTTCAAGGCGCAAAATTTTATTCCTTTTTTTTTCAATTTTTTGATGGAAAATACTGCAACGTCTAGTTGAGATGAAAATTAATTTTCTTCGCTTTAATTGTCTCTGGTCATAATTAACTCAAATGTGCAATAATTCATTTTTAATAAAAAATTAATGTTTTTAAAAGTGATATAAATATAATTTAAACCTGGTTTAAATCTGACTTAAATATGATATAAATTACAAGAATGTTATTCATATTTCGTTAATTCGTTGTTTACTAGATTGCATCTTCATCATTCCACATCCAATTTCCTAAGAGCTTTTTGTAAAGTTTTTCTAGTGAAATTCCAATCTGTTCTCTTAGTAGAATTACTTAATTACATTTTCCAGTAAATTTAAACATTCTTAACATTATGTAGTGAGTGATTTAGTTGTTTAATTGTAAGGGTAATTGCGTGTATGTATAAGTTATACCTAAGTAGGTATAGTACGTTACTTAGCGAATTATTTACTTAGTTAACTAATAACTAAGTAAATTATTGAATTACTTAGTTAGTTGAATATTTTGTTTATTTATTGGGTTAGTTAGTACGTATAAGATTTTTTAATACTTTAAATAATTAGTTAAGGGTGTGTGTAGCCAGGGCACAGTCACAAAATATCCTGGATAGCAATGTCCTGAGGTGCTACCTGAATAACGTTATCAATCACAATATCACAAATTCAAATTAGATTCTGTTTTCTGGTTGTCACTGCATGAAACTAAATTTCTACCGGCTGAAACGCAAATGTGTCCACTAGATGTTAAGTGCGCGGCTGTGTAGCGACCAGAATTTTATCAAGGGGTTGTTGTTAAGGTGGCATAATCGATTTTTGGTAAGTTTTGCACGCGCTAATGTTTAATTTTAAATTTATAGGGTTGTTTTTGTAGCTGTGCGAATGTTGAGTTACAAATCAACGGCCACAGACACTAATGGAGAGTAATAGTATTTGTATGCTGATTTTCAAGTAGAGGGTTGTACTACACAACCCTTACGAGTTACGGGCGCGGCGCCTCACTAAAACTAACGTATCTATTCTTTGCGGATCTGAGATTATGTAACGCGGAAGTTATCCAACGACTGTAAACAAGTCCTTCATTGATTTGAACGTTTCTTGATATTTCTCTAAAAAGATACTAACTGAATTTAGGGATTGCTATCATTTACGAAATCGTGATTTGCAGGGAGTACGTTGGCTTCGTGCCAAGGAGTTGCTCAATGAAGATTGGCGACTGAACTGAACTGAACTGAATTGAACCAAAGCCGTTCATATAACGAGGTCATACCACAAGCCCAGAACATTGTGTGCCATCACGAACAATGCCCACCGATCCATGTTTTCTAATTAACCGATCAGATCAACACAAAAAGCGCCAACCATACTATATACCGCCATTGATCCCCCAATTCGCATGCGATCAGACCCATCAATGCGGAAAAAAGCTCTAATCTTTATTTCATACTCCCAAAATCCCTGAAAGTAAAAGCTCAAAGCTTTACAATGAATTGAAAGCGGACTAAACACTTTTTTTCTATCGCGCGTTTCAAACGATTCCCTAAAATCTCGCGCGCGCTTTAAATCAATACACGAACATAAAATTACTCCATCATTCGTTGAATTAATTTTATGAGTATTAATCAAAACCATCACGCGCTCTCATTTCATTTCAAATTTGTTGCACATTCCACTTTGTATTTCAAAATAATTATTAAACTTTCTGCACATTTGATCAAGCAATTAAATCAACAACATATTTCTAATTTAACGGATGTTCACCATTATTGCCAAGAATTAACCAGAACGTTTTACTCTTCACCTATAAGCTGGAATTAAAATTTCAATTTATGTAATATATAATAAATCAATTTTTTTAACATAATCACCACACCCTTAAAAAAAATGGATAAAACCTGTTCATTTCCACTTTATAAATATTAAAAATTAACCAACCCTCCTGACTTTCATTTTAATTTGTCTTTCTTAAATTACCAATTAGATTAATTTAAAATAATCAATTTATTTAATTATTTTCGTTTCATATTTCTGCATCAATGATCATGATTTAAATCAATTTATTTTACTAAACTCAGTGTACCTTATTTAAATCGAAGTACCTTATTAAAAGTTTACCACAAATATTTCATGTTATCCCAATGAAAATTTGGTAATTTGAGTTACTTCCTAATTATTTGCATTTTTTAATTTAAGTTACAATTTCATATATATATTTTTTTTTTATTTTTTACGGTAAAACGTATTTTTAATGAACGTATTGTTGGCAGGTTCATATATTTAACAATTTTAAAATGTTACTGGGGGAGAGACAAATGAATGCTTTTTACATTCTGGTAAAAAATGTGCTGAAAAAATTTGATTTGATAAAAGCTCTATTAGTATAAACTTCATTTATACCCCTTTGAACAAATAATTACAAGTTATCAATACTGTAAAATTGTGATTGAAACCTTTTGTGATAAATATATTTTGTGCTAGGTTTTAATAATAAACATGTTACAGGATAAAAATAATTAAATTAGGCATAAAATAATACATTCACATAACCTTAAACCCTTAAACTCTTAAGTTCATCCGCAAAAGATTATTATTTTCAAAAAATTGGTAACTTGTTTAAGAAATTTTTAAATTTTTTAAAAACACTAAAGTTTTTCCTAAAAAAATTAAACAATTTCCACACACAACAAAAAAATTTGAAGATCTTCAGAAAAAGGTTAAACCTATTCCAAAATATTCAATTTTAATAAAATATTTCCAAAAAATTATTTTTATTTTTTTTATAAAAGTTTAAGGCCGTCCGTCCGCACACGGGTCGTTTGGTACTCGAAGCGTCTGCGACTCGAAGTCTCCCTCCAACCGACTTTCCATGTAAGTTAATAGAGGGCCGCCAACGATTACGATTCAATAGTCAAACGCCTCGTTGGCGGCGCTCCACTTACACTCATTGGAAGGCGGTTGGTGGAAGACTTCGAGTCGCAGACGCTTCGAGTACCAAACGACCCGTGTGCGGACGGCCTAAACCTCCACCGATATAAACATTGAGTTGGCTACTTCAGTAGCGTTGTGACTAAACTCTTACCTTGCTATGTCTTCAATAGATCCTACACAGTAACAAATAACACAAGAGATCCAAAAGTAAAAATAAGAAATCTTCCCTATATCTACAGTGACGGCTCTAAAATCAAACAGGAATTAAGTACGAGCGTATACTAGCAAGAACGCTTCTACAAATTAAAATCTATCGCATCACTCAACAGGCAACAGGCCCTAAATATGCTAAAGCAACGATGGAAAACTCCTCAGCTTGCAGGTAGGCTAAGAAGGCAATAAGGCTGAGTACTATCTGCGACTATCCAAAAAAAAAACACGATTTATTACAGGAATTCTTACGATACACTGTCAACATACAATTGGACTGGTGAAAACCGCTTTGTGTAGAGCATGTAAAGGGAAAAACAAGTCGGTTGAATACGTGCTAAGCACCTGTCCCGCTTTCGCTTACCTCAGAGAGTCAATGCTAAGAGAACTCTGGCCACATATGGCTCTACTGTTCTTCATCCAGAATTTATTTCACCCCCAGCTTGGGTTTTTATATAATAAGGTTCCAAGATAAGTGCAAAAAAGAATTGCGACTTGTAGACCTCGTGTCCAGCAGGGGAATTGTCATTAGTAGCTCAACATCACCTACAACCTACAAGTTCCCCACTCAAGTCATTACTTTAAGGTTGGAAGAAGAAGTGAGCAGCAAAAACAGGCATTAGTAGCTTAAAATCGCTTTCTTGCTTCTCACTCGAGTCATGTTCTCGAGGTTGAAAAAATACGTGTTTAGAAGGAGACAGTCAATAGTAACTCCTCACCCGAGTCATTATCACGTCGTTGACAGAATATGCTGAGATGCCTCTCAGATGCATCTTGTAAAAATGCTACGAGTTCAATGTGCCTGTCCGTTAACTTTAGATTGATTTCCGTAAGGCTTATGATAACATTTCTATGCAATGGAACATCTACGGGTGCTTAAGAAGACTAGTTGGCGTAAAGCTCAGATCCAACTTGCTATAGTGGTGCGCGAAACCGCACCTTTAAAAATTTTAATCGATGTTCGTCCGAACCATCGCCGCAGATCTTTGAGCTGTTCAATTGTTATTAAACCAATAGCGTCGACTTATTCCTAGCGAAAAATAGAAGTTACAAATTTAACACAAAAAATAGCGCTAAATTTAAAGAGACGGATCTAAATGGAAATTCTTGTATTTGGCAGAACGTTTGGTAAAGCATCACGGGTTTTTACTAAATTGAATGTAGCTACCTACAACAGCAGAAATAATAAGGCTTAAACTAAGTATATGTTCACAGCAAGGGTTAAGGAGCCAATAAGCTAAATGTGGAAAACAAATCGCAGTTCAGCCTCAGCCAACAAACCCTTTCGCGAAGCAGCAAGGTAACCATATACGAACCAACCTGTATTTATCCTTGGAAGCGGGACATTGGTGCTTACATACAGAAGTGAAAAGGTACTCAACAAATGGAAAAGAAAAGATAAAGCAAGCTTTTTAAACCAATGTGCGGTGGTAGATTGTTGCGTTTGCAGAATAACGCTGAGATATACGATGAATCTACGACTATCGTGTGATCAAGACAACATAACTTCGCTGATTGGGAAACGAAAAGATATAAAAATATATATGTTTATGTAAAACATATTTTGTGTAATTTAATTTTAATAATGCCCTTGCTTGTATAATGTTGCGATTAATTATAAATAATTTTTTTAAATAATTTCATGCTAGCAAAGATAAATTTTATAAATTTGTCAAAAATTATTATGCATAGAGCAAATGATGTTGGATGGGTATAATTATGCGTTAATAATAAATTAAACTCCCCATTATTTACATGTTTTTAGAAGCTATAAATAATTCTGTAAGTAGAATGATTTATAAAATATATTAGGCGTAATTAAAATTGTTGCGCCTATTAGTGAACATAATGTGTGAAAGGCTTCAGAAACATTTTAATTAATCGCTATTATTAGCGTAAAATGAAAGCTTTACTTTTCAATCTAAAGACAGATTTTTTTTATTTGATTTGTTTTATAAATAGATATATGTGCAGGCTTTGATTTTCTCCTTCCTACAAAGGAAAGCCGGAAAAGCAAAACCCCGCAGCACATCGTATAGTGTACAATACAATATACAGTACAGTGGAGTACATACATGGAAGCATTTCCAATAATTACTCGGTTTTGCAACCTCTGGATTTCAACTCCACAGCTGACACAACATTTGTTTTTGCATCAACTTTGATTTATTTATGCACAGAGCTACATACCGTGCTTACTTCCACTGAATAACGATAGCTGCCGGTTTGTGTTCGAAAATCCGTGCGCGACTCACCTGAAACAAATAATAAATTATTAAATAAATTGCGCGATATTGTTGATTCGTTTACAAATGCAAAACATATATTCACGCCAATTGACATGTGTGACAAAAAATGCATATCCTGATACATTGAGAACGTGCACGCGTGCGCAATCAAATTAATTATTATTCAAAAAATCATTTGATTGTAAATACAGTTTTTTTCACTGCTGAGGAAAACAATTGTAGCATTTATTATTCATGCGGAATGTGGTGAAAATTTATTTATTTTTTATTTAGAATTCAATTAAAATGCAATCCATTTCAAAAATTGTTTAGTTGAAATTTTCCAGCAAAATATTTTTTATTAGTCAAGAGAACCAATAATTTAAATGTAAACGCTATTAAATTTAAATTAAACGAAAATTGAAAATCTCTTTTATCTCAGGGATTCTAATCGCTTGCGACTTGTAACTAATGAGAAATAATTTTAAAAAATAAATAAACGCAAAAAACTTTTTATTGCTTTCAGTAGGGGTGTAACAAATGGAGCCTTTAATCTGCACTTTCGTAACGTAATTATTCCTTCATTAATTACCCTGTGGCGTGGAGGTAACATAAATAAATAATTATATAACTCCATGGTATTACTGCGCTGAAGTAATCAGTGTACCATTTACCAATTTGCTGAGAGTCAGTGTAATATTTTTCATCGCACTCAAAGTTATTAAATATGTGTTCTATCGCGCAATGGTTATGATTTCGGATGCAGTTTCAGTTATTACTTTAATTATAAAATCATAACGTTAGGAGGACGCAACACAGTTTAGTCCCGTAATACCCAACTTCTCTAATTCAATTTAAATTACTCGAATCCTGGAGTCCTCATTTGCAATTGTAATTAAATTGTATAAATATGCCTCTCTTCTCCATAACCAGGTCACATTTTATTGGAAATTCGCATTCAATATCCGAGATGTTTATTTTTTTTCTTTTTGTGCTTTTTTTTATTCCGCGCTTTGGGTTAAAAAAAAGCGAAAATTTAATGGATCCGTTGCATTTTATCCAATTTCTTCGCATTTAAAAACTCCAACTGGACCACAAATTTCAATTCAAGAAAGTAACTTAAACACACAACCCTCGCGGTAAAAGAGTTTAAAAAGTCCATTGTTTTACTTCTGTAAGTGTTTATTTTCTCCTACTTCTCACAAAAGGTACTGAACCAAGTCGTTAGCAAAAGGTTTTCAAATTACTTGCAATTTTTATAAGAATAATTCAGAATATTTTACTTCTTTTTTCATTAAAGAAAATAAAACGAGAAAACAATTTTATCTTTCATTGTGGAACAACTTCCAAAAAGTTTTACTTTATTTCCGGAAAAGTTCATTTGAATGAGTCCCCTGTGTCACATTACATAGCAGACATTTCATGCTCGATATGTTATGTACTGACCGGTTATTATTGCAAATGTATCACAACTGCAGATTGCATTTTCAAACCGCAAACGTTTAAAAAGCTTCAATCAAAATCGCTAAACTAAATCAAATTGTTACATTTACTAACCAAACTGAAAATAGATCTAAAATTAAACGCTGCAAGCCAAAGATAATTAAATACACCCGGTGGTCCAACATTTATGTCCCTTTGGAATATTGAAATATGCATAAAATTTTACGATTTAATTGTTTTTTACCCCTACTTTTCTACAATCATAAAAAATGTTATAACTTTTTTGTTTTATCCCAACGTAAATCATTCAATATCAGAAATTTTATTACATATTAAATTATATTATATTAAATACCTTTAACATGCACAAAAAGATAAAAGACACTGCACATATCAACTAAAAGTGACCAAAAGACTAATGGATCAAAATGAAAACATAATACTCATGTCTGGCAAAATATATCAACACTTTTTAAATACCAAGAAAAGAACCTAACATAAGTTACCTGCAATTATGAACCGATAATATTAAGGAAAGAGCAAAGATTTTTTACCCAATTGCGAAGCCGCGAAGCTGAATTGGTAAACGTACGACAGTAGTATCAACTAGTAGCATATTGCGTTGAATGCCTGACCGACGTCGTGTGGCTGTCGAAGAATCAACTAGCTCTTCTGAACTATCCAACGCAATATACTACTAGTTCATACGACTGTCGCACGACTTTTCGTTTTAACCTGCAAATCGTATAGTGTGAAACTATATGGTCTTAGGCCTAGAGTGCCAAACCCGTATTGGGTCAGTGTTAAACAAGAGCGAGAAAAATAACCTTTCAAATAGGGTGCTGGGCATGGAATAATCATCGTTACCTCAAAAAACAGATTGTGGTACAAAACCAAAAAAATTACTTTGTATGTCGGACTGGATAACGCGTCAATGACCAAAGCAAGAAATAAATGGCAAGGAACTGATTTAAGATACATGGCACGTAGAAATACTGTACAGATTAAAACTCTAAAAAGTAACAAACAAAATGGCAAAACAAACAAAATTGTTAGATGGCCAAAAAGAAATAATGTACACCAAGAATGCCACATTTCTTTACAGTGGTCAAAATATGAGTATTTTACAGACTTCCAGATAACAACACTTAAATGGCTTCCACCCAATAGATAACAGAATCTTAAAAATCATTAATAAAAAGGAAGAATAAGGCGTCAAAACTACAAAGGAATTTCGCTTATAAATATAGAATATACACACCTCACACGCCGTAATAAAGGGAGAAAACATTCGCTAATGAAAAACATTATGCGTGGCAAGATCAAATGGCCATGGAACGTTGTGCGAAGAAATAATTGTAGTTGCAACACCTGTTTTCTTTGTAGCCATTACGAACTGTTTAAAAATGCTATCCGCAAAGTCAAATATGATAAAATTCAAGAGCTTGTAATGAAAACAACAAACTAGTGTTTACTGGATATTTTTTTAAGCGGTGATGATATTTAACTCTTTCCCTCTTCTTTTTTCTTTATTGGTTTGCCTGAATCTTTCTTAGTTTTTGGTTTAAAGCCCTTTACATGAGTTAATAGCGACAAAAATAAATTTGTTTTAACCATACATTTATAGTAATGATATCAAACTTCCTAAAAATCTGTTTATTGCTGTGTCTGGATTTATCTTTCCTCTTGATTTAAAACCTTTCATGAGAATGGAATAGAATACTTCTTTACACCTCCGGTGATAGTTTTCAACACTCTACTACCCATCTCTTTCTGAGTCTGTGAAATGTTCCCGTTTATCTGGGTATCCGATTTTGTCTGTGCAGTTTTTTACATATGGCAAAAAACGCCAAAGACACAGGTGGGTCCGTTTTTTTACCGCGGTTTTTGATTTTTACTGATGACTTTTTTGATGAAATTAAATCAAAACCTGCGAGAAAAAACGGACCCACATGTTTATTTGGCGTTTTTGCCATTTGTAGAAAACTACACAGACAAAATCGGACGAATTTTACACAAATACAATGTAAAGACCATTTTTAAATCGGACTCCTAAATTTCTAACTTAACAAATAGTGTGAAGAACAAAATTTTTTCTTTCAAATCCCGAAATTTATCAAGTGAATTGTGTTAATTGCAATTTAAATTATTTTGACAAGACCAAACGGCAAATTAGGATACGCATAATTAAGGGGTCTAGGGCAGTTCGGCGCGGCCGATCATTAATTTTGCAACAATTAATCAAATATAGGTAATTGTGATATTTCGTGCGTTTCTTCTTAAAGAGAAAAAATTTTCTGAGAAGTAAATATATACAAAGTTGTAGTGTCGACAAATTTGTGCGTAGAAACCACTCGCGCCAAACTGGCCCGCGCCAAACTGGCCCGCGCCAAACCGTCCATGCGCCAAAACGTCATGCGCCGAAAGGTCCCGCGCCAAAACGGCCGCGCCAAACTGGCCGCGCCAAATGGTCCCATCCCCATAATTAAGCATCAACGGGCGGTACGTCTTAAAAACATCGGCGGCTCAGCTCTGGCCGAACATTCCTTCAAGACAGGTCATCAAATTTATTTTACTAATATGAAATTAATATATAGAAACCCTCATTATAAGAAGAGCAAAAAATGCGAGGAGATTTGGATACATAATAATCCCCTTAACTTAAATCGCGAACGTAGTTTCGAAATCTCTAAAAC
>JARJDX010110697.1:0-23325 GCA_030264735.1 Gymnusa sp. GC000175 | reverse complement strand
TATGGTCTAAGTGATATACGCCTTATGGTGGTTTAGTCGTTCCACATAGTTGTTGCATCGGGCCAAGAACCTCACAGATAATTCCGTATTCAAATGTTGACCTCTACGCCTAAGCTGGGCAGCTTAAAATCTAGCCGAGTGATTATTAATTAAATTAAAGTAATAAAATTCAAAAACCAAAAAAAATAAAAATTGAATCACCAAAGAGATATCGCGAAATCTCCATTTATAAAATTTTCAACTTTTTACTGGTTTTTAATATTTACAGTCGCAAAAACATGCCATCCGATCGAAGACGGAATCTTGTTGAAGAGGATGGCTTAGAGGCGGGATATCGGGATTAGTGAAGATATCGACTATGGAATAGCAAATAGCCACTTATGAAATCTCAATAAGGGAGAATTTTAAACTTATACATTGACCATATATTATTTGCGAGTTCACAGTCGTAAATCTTGACAATTTAAAGAGATATTTACGATTTGCTGCCCAAAACGTAGAAATGGGCTTGGTATAAATCTACAGCATTTTAAATCGCGATCATTGCACATATTACGGATTTTAATTTAATTTTTTTTCTAAAATCTATCTGAAGATTTCTTTCAAGAACAAAATCGAGCAATCAATATTTTTCTATATTTTAGAGTTGTCAATTTGACTTCTAAAAAGGCAAAAAATATGATTTTCATGTATCTAGAACCAATATATTTATAGGCACTGTAGAATTTACAACTTGTTCCTTCTTCTATAATCGAATACTCTTTCCTGTTGTATGGTAAATATCTTCACTGCTTCCGATACCTCTCCTTCAAGGCCATCCTCTTCAACGAGATTCCGTCTTCGATCGAATCATATGCTCTTCTTCAATATTTGTGATTGGATATATGCTTTAATATTAGGTGTTATTCCTAATTCTCTAATATTTCAATATAGTAAACTCTCACCACACTCCCCATGCCATTACGAAGGGTACTTTCTTAGTTTTACACTTGTATTATTACTCGAGTTCATTGGCCAATATTTTGTATTTTCTTACCTTTGGATTCTCTTCTACTTGAAATCGATCTTGATTTGTAATTCCAACTTCTATTAAAATGTTCTCTTTCTAACATGAATAAATATATCTGGTCTGTTGTCCTGAATTTTTATATCTGCCTAAATTCTCGTGTCCACAGAATTCCATGTATAACACTCTTTTCACGATATTATAGATTCTTTCATATATTTTTGATTGAACAATATTTTTCGAATAATCAAAACTCTTGAGAGTTTGATCGAGTGGTCGGCGGAATGCAGGCCACGGGTAGTCTGGCTGAAACTAAAAAGTATTATGAAAATCCATTTTATTAATTGAGTAATATATTTAACCCATTACAAAATTTTCTAATTTTCACGATTTGAATGCAATACCGAAAATCGAACTCCAAAAGCTTTTAAAAATAATTTTAGAATTAAAGTTAGATATAGAAGAATTATCGAAATATTTTATTCATAAATAAAACGCTCATCAAAATGCTTAATCTCAGGAACATTTGACCCAAACCAAATTTCAATTTCTCTTTTTGATGATTCGGGTGAATCGGCTCCATGGATAATATTCTTACCAACACATATGCCATAATCTCCTCTAATGGTTCCAACTGCAGCATCAGATGGCTTTGTGGCACCCATGATTTTCCTAGCTATAGCAACAGCATTTTCACCTTCCCATACCATGGGCATAACTTGCGATGAAGACATTCCTTCAAGCATTGATTTGAAGAATGGCTTATCTACATGCTCTTGATAATGTTTTCTTAGAGTTTCCTCACTTGCAATACAAACTTTTGCTTGAACGAGGAACAGACCCTTTTCTTCAAATTTAGAAATGATTTTTCCAATCAGTCTTCTCTGTACACCATCAGGTTTAATCATTACAAATGCTCTTTCCATTAGGGCTAAGGATATGAAAGATTTTATAAAAATTTTCAAAATATTTTTTATGATGAATCTAAATATTTGAAGTAGGATTGTATATGATGCGAATCATAGATACATGAATAAAAGATAGTTATGGATCAGGGAGATTTTTACAAAATCAAGTCGGGTCTTGATTAAATTAAATATGCTGGATTTAGAGAATGGCACGGGTATTTAATTAACTGCTTATATTATAATTTATTTCAGGGTTTATTGTAGATTGTCTTTTATTTCCTTAACTCTGAATATAACCTGCCAAGATAGCTGTCTCTCCTATCGGATCAATAACATCTTCTCTAACAGCTCTTCTGAAATCGAAATATATGGTTTCAAGTGTTTCATTCAATACTTTGAATTAGATATAAACTTAGATGTTTCCGGTCAAACCAAGTTCTTCAATATGCTTTTCGGCAACAGCTTTTGTACCTCCAATTAAATATATAATAGTTTGAGAATAGTATGGGTATTAAATTAACGAAAATTGAATTCGAACATGTTAGGTTAGATTTTGATAATATAAAGGGTATTTAAAGAATATTTAAAACCCAACCTTTCTATTCAAATCACTAAACCCTATGTGCAAATATGGTAGTAAATACATAAATTTAAAGTTTCAAATGAGATATCTTCTTTAAAGATCCCAATCTTGTTTATTTCGAAACATTTCTTTGAAGAATTAACTGATATTTTTGAATTGAATTTTAGAAATAATTGAACAAATAATTTTCAAAGAAGAATACCTTAATATTTAATTGAGTAATACTGCAATAGTCTCTAACATTATTCTAGAATATAATAACTATGGGCATAAAATATCTTGAAACTATTCGGAAAATGACTCATTATGAACAATTTTATCGCTTCAAACATTTTTGTTTACTTTCTCTATATTTAATACTTAGGGCTTTGCTCAAATAACACGATTAAAAATTTTACCCTTATGAAAATAAACAAAAGATGTATAAGCGCTTTTTGTCCGACTTTCCCTTATGTAGCTATTGCTACCAAGTCAAAACTAATAGACAATAGCTTTGCTATGACCAGTGAGCTCATTCTCATGAACTATATGACAGAAAAGGTTTTTCCAGCGATCACCACCGATCTTAAATTCTGTAAATTGCTCTGGTGCAACACTCCCAGCAAAACATATTTAGCCACAGGACATGAAAATGGTGTGATTTCAATTTATGAGTTAACTGAGGATGGCCTTAGTCTTGTGATGTCTAAGCAGTACATGGATGAAGATATAACTGCTCTTGAATATCTACCATCTAAATTTATCTTAGCGGCAGGATCCTACAGAGGAAAAATTCGTTTCTTAACTCTCACCAATTTAGAGAAGGACTATAGTCTTGACATCCCGCTGTCAATGCATATTACCACAATAGCATGGAATCCAAAGGTAACAAAGATTCTGTGTGTTGGATCAGCCGATGGAATCATAAAGGTTTTAGATATGAAAAAAAATACAGTTGTTGTTACAATAAATAGTAAAGAATTCAGTCAAATCAAATCTTTGAAGTGGGATTCCGAGAATAATACAAAGCTGATTGCAATGAGTGAAAAGGGATATCTGAGTGTTTTTGATTTGTCCAATGATAGTGTCATACGCGTTGGTAATCACCAAGAGGGTTTGATCGGCCATTTTAAGAATATTTTAATTTCTAAAAATTGCATAGAAACAGGCGATTCTAAAATCGCGATTGCAGATTCTTTTGATTGCTCGATTTCAACGAGAGATCCTATTGTAGCATTGAGTTATTGCGACGGAAACACTGAGATTTTACCGATTCCTATTTTGAAATCTTCTGTTCCATTTTTTAATATCCAAAATAAAATTATCAGCTTCTCGGAAATTGATAAAAATTCTAAAAGTCCCTTGAATGTAAAAGTTAAGGAAATTAAAATACTTGAAAGAGAAGTTTCTGATGAAGATGACTTTTACTCTATGTTCATTTCAATGGTTTCAGAAAAACCACTTGATTTCTCAACCGCAGATTTTTGTATCGAGAATAGAAACAATATTAATAGAAAATACTTGGAAAAGATAGGTAGATGTAAAGTTAATCTTGATAACGAACTTTCAATGCATTTGCTTAAAGGTGATCTATCTTCTATCAAGGATTCTGATAAAACTATAGAATTTTCAGTTCTATTGCCCATTATAGAACGTAATGTCTCTTTCCTTGGAACAGTCGATGATTTTGATCTTTTATTTATTCTTTCAAAAATATTCAACAATTTTACTTATCTTTCAGAGATTGAAAATCCCAGAATTCTGGTAGCTTTACTAATTTACAATGATATTAAAGACTTCTCCTCTTTAAACCTTAATAAAGAGGCTAAAATACTTAGAGCTATTCTGAATGGAGATGTAAATGATTATATTTCAAATAGAATAGTAAACGACAAAAATTATTTGGAAAGTGTAGGTTCTATGATCACTCATATTCCCAAATTTTCAGGCGAGCACCCAATAACTTCACCCGCTGTTATTGATTATTTTTGGTTCAAAGTAATGAAAAATCAATTTGAGTCTGTCAAGAATCTGAAGATTAAGGACAAGAATGTAGAATTTTATATACAATCGAAGCTTGGATTAGTTAATAAGATAAATGATATGAACTTGGGTAAAAAGGCATCTGATTTTGAGAAGAAGCCTCTAGCAAATAATAATACAAGATTTAATCATTCTCAAATAAATCAAAGCAGCACCTTCTCAAATCCAGACCAGAATTCATTCCAATCATCTAATCTTAAATCACGTGATTTTGTTTCTACTCCACAGAATTTCAGTAATGCAAATATCCCTGCTGCGAATGTTTATCAGCATTCAGAAAATGCCAAATCTAACCAGGCCATTAATCATTCTTCAAACGCTTTTGTGCCCAAAAATCCAAATTCAAAACAATTTTCTATGTCTTCCTTTGATGTTACAAGCACAAATCAAAGCAGCTCGATCAAACCTAATTCTATTCCGCAGCCTACATTTTCTGTTCCTTCAACTCAGACTTTAAATGATCAAGCTGGCCAATTCAAGTCTGAAATACCTTTAAATTCAGGTCCTGTGCCAGTTCAAAATGCATTGCCTCGTCATCCTGCACCTCAAAAGCCTATTGGCGCCTTTAATTCTAATTCGTCTGTTCCCAATTTTTCGTCTGTAACTGGTATTTCTAGAAACCAATCTGTACCAAATTTCAGTTATATTTCTCCTCCTTCAGGCCAGAAAATATGTTTTCCTTCGCCACCACCCAGAAATAACTCAATCGGAAAGTTGGATCCTGCAATGAAATCTTCAGATTCATTTTTACATAGTTCTGAGATTTCTCAACATTTTTCAGCCCCAAAGCCAATTAATTCCTTCCATCAGGCACCCCCAGTTGCAAGACAGATTCCACTCAGTCCCAAGCCGGCTACCGGTGGTTTTTCATCTCATCCCGTTGGATCAGATTCTAATATATTGGCTGATAAGAATGAAATTATCGGGAATTTCGAAAATTTAATTTCTGAAATTAAATCTAAAGCTGCTCTAAAAAATTCTCTAATTATCAGGCAGAGAAAGAATCAATGTTTAAGCGCTTTGAGCCAATATGACACTGTCGATAAAAATGGATTGAACGCTTCAATACTTGAGGTTATGGATTTGTTGATCAAGAGAGTGAATGCTCCTGATGATCGCCTTAAATTTGATGTTGATACTATTATTGAGAGTCAATCAGAATGCATTTGGTTGAAAGCTGTCTCCGAATTGATTAAAATGCTTTACTGATTTTAAACTTTAGATATTTTCACGTTCCAATACCATTTTATTCAGATTGCTCTTTATTAAATGATTAAAATACTACAAAGGCTTTAATATGAAAAGGACATTTTCTTAGTCTTTTGAAAAATGGACTTTGATTTATTTAATGATTTAACGAGCCAATAAAGGTTTTGATATACAAAGAGCTGTTTGATTAATCTTTATAAAATTGGGGTTTGATTAAATTATTAGACTCATGCTCACAGGTGGCGCAATTGTATAAAACAACAATTAAAAGGTTCCGATTTTAACTATACCTTCTTAGGCAATTCATTGTAAAATTATGGAAGGCTTAGAGATGTCTTGCAGGGAAGTATTTAATGCATGTATTCAGCGCGTTTTTGGAATATTGGCTGCCCAGGAAAAGAATCGGATTTATTACTGAACTCAGTGTCTGTTCAGGCATATAGGGCCATTTGGAAAATACGCTTCTCCCATTTAGAAGCAAGGGATGTAGTAGTTTCTGTTAAAGCTTAAACTCATATAATTCATGCAGCATCGGATGTTATGTATGACTCTCCGGTTAAATAAACAGCCACCCCACAATTAAAACTGGTATTCAGAGAACAGGGATGATATAAACAATGGGAAATCAAATATATTTGTTCAAATCCACGCATTTAAGCATTTAATACTTGAATAACCCATGCATAATATGTGCATTCCTACACGTTCCGATTAACGGCCATATTAAATTGATGAAGCTTGGGTTAAATTAATTGGGATAAGTGATTTTGATTTTAGCAGTTTCAAATATTTTTTGAATCAAGTGGAGAACCTTCACCAATAATTGATGATGTATTCTGGTCTTTGGACCTAAAATGAAATATTAATCTCAAACAATCCATATTGAATTAATTATTATACTGTTGATTTAATGTATTGTTGATTTGACGAAGGGTGCCTAATTTGCTTTTTAGAATTTAATATGAACATCCAAATGAAATGATCAGTAAAAGTATATCTGATTAATTAATATTCTTGTTAGAAAAATGAAAAGTCCAAATATAATCTTTCATCTACTGTTTTTCAATCCATTACACAAAATGATTGGTTTCAGAGACCAGGTTTTTGGCTATTTTAATCGTCTGGTTATGATTGATATAATTGATTCTGAATTTCATTTTGTTTGCAAATATAATTTCACTTCTTATTTGAAAGTAAGCAATTTTACCTTTCTGCAAATTCTAAATATTATTTACTCATTTAAGATGTTCAAGAGTAGCTTAAGTATTTTTAAAATATGTTTAAATATGAGCAAATTAATTAGCTAAAAGCAGCTGCCTATTGCAACCATATTGAATTTTTCATCCTTTTAATTAAATATCTTCAAATGAATGCTTGTGAAAAGAGAGAGAAAATGAAAGAAAGCGATGTCGCAGCAGTTGAGGTAGATTATGAAAAGATCGAACTTCAAAATATATGCGATCTTGGAATATTCTTTGGTATGTAATATTCAACAAACTCATAATTTAAATAATTTATTTGAGGTTTGGATTTTTAATACTTTTGTTTTTAACTCTGGGGTTAATGTTAGCCTAAAATCGAGATGTCTTTTCCACTAGCTCAATAGCTTCTTCAATCAATTCTTCTCAAACATTTGGTGTGTAGCATAGGATATACTCTTGAGTGTTTTCTTCATTGCCTTGGATTGGACTTATGCTTCGATATTCTTTCTTAGTCCCGATTCTCTCACATGTTTTTTGATATATTCCGTTACTATGCAATCCCATAATTAAATTGTATATATATTTGAGGCTGATTTTCAGGTGGCTTTTGAAATTTGATTACTACATTAACTGATAAGAAATCTATCTTGCTTGCTCTCTCAAAAACTATTTCAATCCATTCTTCAATCCATTGAATTGATAACCAAATGATAATATCTAAAATGTTTAGTCAATGCAATCTATAAAATCTTGGCCACATCTCTTTACGACAAGTTCTAACATAAATTTCTTAATACGATACAGGCTATCTAGATGGAATTATTTTCGACTCTCATTTGTATATTTGAGTTAATTAACTCTAGAATAATATATTTTCATGACTTTCAAATTCAACGGTATGAAATTCTCAGAAGTTAATGTAAATTTTAATTATATATTCCCATCTCTGCATAATCTGCAATTTAGAATAGAAATTATTTATATATGGGTTAATATATATTTTTCATTTTGTTGTTTTTTGAGTCATTTTAGATTCAGGTACTCTTTGTTCGGCCATGCACAACCTCATTATTGCCTCCGATACCTCTCCTTCAAGTTCATCTGCTTCAACGAGATTTCGTCTCCGATCGAATGATACGCTTTCAAGAGTTTTCTTCAGTATCCGTCTTTGGATGTTTGTGCCAGCATTTTTGGGTATTCCTAATTCTCTTATATGTCACCATACCATCCCAAGCAATTACGTAGGAAATATTTTAGTTTTGCATTTGTATAAAAGACCTAGCTCATTTGCCAATAGATCATATTTTCTCATTTTTTCATTCTCTACTACTTGTAGAAGATCTTGATAAGTAATTCCTATTTCTATTAGAATGATCCCTCTCCTCTTTATATCATGCATAAATATATCTTGCCTGTTATTTTTTATTTTTATGTCCGTTTTAATTCTTGTAACCAATCTGATCGCTGCACTATCATTTTCTATTATTTCTTGGACAGAGCGGATTCGAAGTCTTTTTACATTTGTAAAGCCATATTTATTAAACGTTAGAAGATGGATCGATTTAATAACTTCATTGTGTCTTCTAGTGTAATCATGACCAAGCATGCGGTCACATTTAGTTGCTAAATGATCTACTGTCTTTGTGTAATTTAGAATAAATATGTATATAAGATATCAGTGGGGTCACTGGCTCAGAGGTTTAGAGATACTTGAAAAAATCTACCGGCAAAAGGTTCAGTTCTTCACTACGCCCAATTCCTAGCCTGTTGTTAAGCAAGCTCATGGTGAAAATGTGGTAGATTTGTAGAAATGCTGCTAGGGGCCGGATTTCTCCGCTCCTGTAGAGGTGATGGGAGTTTTAGGAACCCTGGAAGTAGTAATCGAGTTCCCCCACATACAGCACTGATCTCAGTGACTGCCTAGGGATCTAAGAAGACTTGGAGAAAAGGTGCGCAGTACGATCTTTAAAAGCCAAAACTGGTGCAATGTATGTAGCGCTAGAGCAAACTCTGCTTTGACAAATGCTCTTGATTTGTTGCAGAGCATCTGAAGTAGGGGGCTTCGAGTAATTCAACCACCGGGCGTCTGTAGAAAGCTCCTGCTTCGGGAGACGAGGATGATAAGAAGCCTAGCTAATGGCAGCTGATCTTTTAAGGGTACATAGGGTTAACGCCTCTAACCATATTATGCTAGAGGTCGATCCGCGTGGCAGGGTACATGCCTACGCGTCGATACCAACAGGTGTAAGCATCTTTAGAGAACTGGCTTTTCGGTCTAATCGGTATACGTATTATAGCGGTTTATTCGTTCCGTAAAGTTGTTATATGGAACCAAGAACCTCACAGATATTTCCGTACACTTATGTTTACCTCTACTTCTAAACTGGGATGCTTAATATCTAACCGAGCGATTATAAATTAAATTTTTACTATTAAGATAAATGAATAAAGACTTGGGAAGGGATCGGAACAGGTTTAAGAGCCGGGCCTGGCTAAGAACATAGAGATATATATACAATCTAATGTATTTATGAACACTCTTGAGAGTAATTAATTCGATTGCAGAAGAATTACAGAGATGATAGAATTCAAAAGGTCGTTGATCCGGTGAAATTGCTGGCTTAAATCCAAATCAGATTCAAGGGAAGCAAAAAAGCCCTTAAATATATTTTTTTCATTAAGCCAAAAGAATTATAAACTATTGTTTAAAATTTCTTCCAATGAGAGATACAGAAACAATCTTTTAAAATCATATCATTTGATAGAAGACACGATAAGAATTTCCGAAAGGTGAACTTAAATGCGAAATATCTGAATTATTGGACATTTTGAAATTGATTATTGGGAAGACAGCCATTTCAACACAATTTACGATTAAAATTATTAAATTTTCATCTTCTAATTAAAAAAAAATTTTCAAAGAGTCTAAAATTTAATAATGCCTGATTTAAATGAATCAAGATTTTAAAATGAATTTTACTCCCTAAGTAAACTATTAGAAATTAGCAGCTAAATTATCTTAATGTCAATGAAATTATGAAGTTTAACAGTGACCTTTTAATTTTCATTTTACCAAAATTTTATACCAAATGAACTGAATAATTATTTTGAATGTTTCTTTCTTAACAAAATCATCCATCATTTTTAGGTTCGGTCTTAAGTATAACACAATATTATTTGGCACTAGCAATTTCCATAAATATTTGTGATTCCTCAAAAAATTTTCTTCCCATGAGTTACCTTGAAAAAACAAGAGCTAAGTTGATAATTTTAAACAGAATAGAAGAGATTGAGAAGAGTATATATAAAGATCTCGATTCATCAACAATTGAGGTTATTCAGGCAGAGAAACGATTGATGCTTATGGAAGAATCTAATATGGAAATATCTAACTCGGAATTGAAAATGCCAACATTAATATCAAAATCTTTTTTAGATTGAATGAGAACCTGAATTGACCTTTTTCAATATTTTTTCATCGTTCTTAATCATATTTAAGTGAATATGTTAGAAATTATATAACCAGTCTAATTTGAACAATTATTAAATGTATATCCTTTCAGGAAATGAACATGAAAAGGCAATATCTTGCGAATTCAATCAAAGATTTAAGAAGAGATTTGAAAGAACTCGTATAAGAATAAGAATCAGCAGCATTGAATTTATATTTGATTTATTTTAACTTATTCGTTTTATTTTCCTTTCACCTAAATTTTAGTTTAAAATTACCGCATCGTCTCCCACGAGTATTTAAAATTAAATACTGAAAGTGAATTCATGTAAAATTTAATTTATTTGTAGGCTGCTGCAGAATTTACAACTTGTTCCTTCTTCTGTAATCAAATACTCTTTCCTGTTGTATGGTAAATATCTTCACTGCTTCCGATACCTCTCTTTCAAGGTCATCCTCTTCAACGAGATTCCGTCTTCGATCGAATCATATGCTCTTCTTCAATATTTGTGATTGGATATATGCTTCAACATTAGGTAGTATTCCTAATTCTCTTATATTCCTTTGTAGTAAACTGTCGCCACACTCCCCATGCCATTACGAAGGGTGCTTTCTTAGTTTTACACTTGTATTATTACTCGAGCTCATGGCTAATATTTTGTATTTTCTAATCTTTTGATTCTCTTCTCTTCATTAATAGATATTGATTTGCAATTTCAAATTCTATTAAAATGATCTCGTTCTATCATGAATAAATATATCTGGTCTATTATTCTGAATTTTTATACCGTCTTAATTCTCGTGTTTACTAATTTGAATGAGAAGTTAGTTTCATCTTAAGGTATAAGTAATGTTATGATTTTTATTCACATGAAGTTCTTTGATCAGTTAAAAACAAGAGTGATTTTAACTTTAAGATTTCTGAGTTTGCAACACAAGAAATCATAACTGAGCCCATGATTAAACAGAATTTCTTAATGATTTTTTGAGCCTGTATAATTTATATATATGTCCAAACCATGAAAATATATTTGCAAATATAATTCTTTATAATTCAGTCCCCTTATGAGCAGATATATTCAAGGGCGTTTGATAGGCTCGGGCACATATGCAAAAGTTTTTGAGGCTATTGACACGGAAACAGAAAAATTGGTCGCAATGAAGCAAATAACACTCAATGAAAAAGAGGGAATGCCATCTACTGCTCTGCGTGAAATATCAATTCTCAAAGGTATTTCCCATAAAAACATTATTGAATTGCAGCAGGTAATACATAGAGAAGATGTTTTGATAATTATTTTTGAATTTATGGATTTTGATCTTATGAGATATATAAATTTGTATGGTAATGTAATGTTTTTGATAAATCAATTGATAAGTGGTATTCATCATATTCATGCCAGAAATATTGTGCATAGAGATCTTAAACCGACAAACATACTTGTAAACAGAGTTGGAATTTTAAAAATTGCAGATTTTGGTCTTGCAAGGTATTTAAACCCCCACGACTCTTCATATTCAGCCGAAGTTGTAACTTTGTGGTATAGGGCACCCGAGTTGCTGAAAGGGTCAGTGAATTATGGCTGTGAGATTGATATTTGGAGCCTGGGCTGTATAATCTACGAAATGATAACAAAAAGACCGCTTATGGCTGGAGAAAATAAGCTTATGCAACTTGAGTATTGCAATAAATTAAATTTGAATATTTTGGAGATGGAATTAATGAAAACATTTAAAGTTCCAAAAAAGATCGTAAATATTATAAAGAGCTGCTTAATTTATATTCCTGGTAAAAGAATCACAATTGATGAGATTGTGATGATTCTAGAAGGTGAATAATAAATTTTTCCTTATTTGAATACTATTTATATATAAGTTCTAGTTCAATATATCTTAAAACATAACTCGAATATTTCCAATGATGTTTTCATCGATTGTATATCAATTTAATAACTATTTTTTCTCTTAATATCTGCATAAATGGAATATACACAAACTTGAGTGTCTTGTTAATGACTTTGATTTAGAAACTGTTAGGTGATCGAACTCTAGCCGATTTTTTTTTTCAATTAAATCGGGTTTCAACACCTTCAGAAATATAAGTGTGTTAAAATTTAGAAAATCACGGGTCTTAAAATTAGATCTCTTCTCTCGACTTTTTGATTTATGAGTCTGGAGATATATTTAAGCTATTCTTCTAATCAAATACTTTTGCATCTTTTTCTTGAATTACCAGCTTTTTAATTTACATTTATGAAAAATTTTGATCTAAACCCGAAATATCACTAAACTGATTCGTTTTAAAACAATAGTACCTGCTCAAAGCGCGTTTCATTGAATTTTGCTCAATCATTTAGAACTCCAATAAATATGTTAATTGGTAAAAGATTAAAAAGAAATATAAAATCAAATATTTTTACTTTGTCTACCAGATGTGCCAAAATATAGAATTCTAAAGGGCACGAATGCGATATAATAGCTAATTAATCAGCTCAAATGTAAAAATCAGCTCAAATGTAAAAATTATGTCAAAATTTAATTTTTGAGCAATACAATTCAGGTGGCTCAATAGCAATAATCAAAATATGTTTTGGAACATGGAGTTATATAAAATATCAAGGGATGTGCCACATCAAATATATTGAAGAACATTCTTGAGATTTAATGGCTAACCTATGTGATGGTAGATAATAAAAGGATTAAATAGACCATTGAGATAGCGGTGACAGTGCTACATTTGCTGTGTCGTAATTGAGTGTTAAAGCAGAAAACAACAAAACTTAATAATCAGAGGAAAATCTATAAACGTTCAATTGATTTAAATTAGTTATTTAAGGTTTAATAAGATAGTTAACTATAATTCTTGAATAACAATAGGTTTCACCTCCGTCGATGCATTTGTAATCCTACTCACAAGCTTGTGAACTTCATGATGGCCATCATTTTTTTTTAAGAATTTAAAATTGAATTATAAATATTAAATAATTGTACTATGGCACGGCAAAGCGTATCCGAATATCACAATAAGTCAAGAAGAGACAAATTTAAAATTCTACTATAATCCATAAATAAATTATTTAATTCGATTTCTTCAGACTTCGAGAGATGATAGGATTGAAAAAGCTATTGCTCCAGTCAGCGAAACAGCTAACTTGCAGGCTTAAAACCAAATCAGAGTCAAAAGGATAAACAAAAACAATATATCTCTTAATTAAATATTTTGGTTCTTCAGATTCAAAACATGCTTGTTTGCAACTATTTTGATCTTAATTGGATGTTTACTTTACTGTAGCTCAAATTCATTCTGATCTGTAAAGCCTTTTAAAATTTTATATAATCAAAATCAAATCAAGCACGTTTATTCAAATTTGTTGTTTTACAAATTATGACCTTAAGAAAGCAATAAATATGGTTCACGGAGTATCTAAAATATAAAAATTCAAATTTACCGGATCAATAAATTCTCTTAGAATGAAAAATCTGTTTTTTTTCCAATTCGAAAGTATTGTTTCTATACTATATTCAAGCGTTGAAATAATCGTTGGGTTACCATCCTTAGTTTTCCCCCAGAAGTGATTTAGCACATTTGTATGAGATGCTAACAATTGATTTCATTTCTTTTTGAATCATAGATTTAGTCGGCAAAAATAGTTTTCTCTTTAATAAATTATACTTTTGTATACCACTGCAAAACAACCTGGTTTGAAATCAAACTAATCTTAAAAATTACCATCAAACCTTCAAACAACTAAATTCATTTTTCTAACATGTTTAAATCTTGTTACTAGACAACTCCGCACTTATAATATATATGCATCAATGCTTAATATCTTCAATCGAGGTTTTCATCTCAAATTGGCTTCAGTTATATTGAAAGAGCGAACAGTTAAGTAAACTTTTATGAAAAAATAACCAGTTGATGATTTAACTATTTCATAAAGTACTCTTGCTTCTATTTTATGATTCTAATGACTTATTAATTATTATTTCTTCGGGAATTAATCCCGAAGTTTTCTACTTTAATTTTTTAATAGAAACTGAAGTTGACAATCAGATTGAAATCTTACAATGCTCGATTTTAGATTTAATGAGTAAAGCTAATATGATTAGTTCTCCGAGAATTTTTGTTGAATATTGTTAAATTGGCTTTTATATCTCAGTAGATTCCAGCGTAGTTGCTCTTTACCCTCTTCCTTTATTTATACTTCATTTTAAATTTTTATTTAAAACTAAACTTTTTAAATTTGATAATTTTTCAAAATAAAATTTTTACTACCCAATGCAAAAAAGCGGAGATAGAAAGAAAAAAACCAGCGGGCTGGGATCAGTGCTTTATGAAGACAGATTTGTCAAAGGAAACTCTTCGAAAAAGTTTTTACAAAGAAATTCAGTTATTGAATTCTCAAGCATTGGAAAACTCAGTGAAAAAATGGAAATGGAAAACAAAGTAGTTTATAATGCAAAAGAATGCATTGGTGTTGAAACAATCGACTCAAAATACCCTGAAATTGTTGATAGCCTGAACTTTTCTCTTAGTATACCACCACGGGTTCCATTTTTGAATATAAATAAAGATGACTACAAAGAAATAGAAGCTTATTGCTTTAATAAATGGAAAAGACTCAATGACAGCAAAATATTTGAAAGAAACATAGAAATTTGGAGACAGTTTTGGCTTACATGTGAAAGAGCTGATACTATCGCGCAAATAATTGATGCTAGAAATCCAGACGCTTATATTAACGAAGATATTTTTAAAATGTATCCAAATAAAAGCCATCTCGTTTTTTGTAATAAAGCCGATTTGCTGACAGAGGAAAAAAGACAAAAGTTTTCTTCAAAATATGGGCCAAATGTTGAGTATTTTCTTTATTCAACAAAAGAACCTTCATTTGACTTCAAACTCACTGGCACAATTGCACTTATTGGTTATCCTAATGTCGGAAAGAGCTCTACAATCAATCTAATTGTGAATCAGAAAAAGGTTCGCGTTAGTTCTACTCCAGGAAAGACTAAATATCTTCAAAGTATTGAAACTGCCGATTTTGTTCTTCTTGACTGCCCAGGGTTAATATTTCCACGATTCTCTAAAATTGAACTCTCTTTGATGGGTGTTTTGAATATTGATCAAATCACGGATCTTTGCAGATATGAAAAGGATATTGTAAAATATGTGGGCGAGGATAAAATCAGATCTTTCTACAAACTTAAGTATGATCACCCAGACATTTTGGAGCTGATGAGTCTTGAAAAGGGATGGATTAAAAGTAGATGCCTCAAAACTATATCTAAAGATTTTTCACTGGGAAATATTCCATATTTCTGAGATCCCTTATTAAAAAAGAACTCAATTTATACACAATTAAATTATTCTGAAATAATTTCAATTTTCTTTTGTGATTTCTATTTTTCTATGTTTTCAGTTAATTTTACTTTGCGATCAGCAAATAGAATATTTAAGATTTTATTTATATCGTTGTTCATGCTTCAAAGTTATTTATTATTTTCAGTGACTGGGAAACAATCAAAATGATTTAGACAAGAAACATTGCGACCAGAATAAAATATATTTGATTCTTTTTAAATCCAACAAAAATGGTTTAATCGGCAAATTATTTCTGATTGCTTTTGATGGCGGCAAATGAGTCATACCTATAGTTTTGAATATACTAGCCAATCCTTTCATTTCATTTCTTCAGATATTTGCTCTTTTGATTATTTATTCATAGTGATGAAATTTAACATAAGGCATGCAAATCTTCTTGGTAGGATCTTTCAATCGGCTTTATCAATGGCCCAAAATAGAAACTTAATCATAAAATATCTCATATTTAGAGGCAATATGTCCCGCACTGTTCGTTGCCTTAATATTTTTCTCTCTTTCACTTTCTTCTTCTAAAACAAAGGATAGAAATATCCATTTTTAATTAGCTAAAATTTATGGGTTTTGCTTTCATCCCCTGAAATCAACTTATAAATTTGGATGCTGGCAGATTCAAGGGGAATTTCAGATATAATATGAATCTACCTTTTCATTCACCTAATTAACGTCCAATTTACTTGATGGTATTCTCAACCAACCTTAAAAGTTTTGATTTCACTCAATCTCTAATCAGGAATTTTCCATCAAAGTATTTTTATTATTACATGAACAGATATCCTCATGACTTGACCAACTGAAAAGGGCAGATATGATCTATAAATAGACTTCAATACCAAATATCCATTCAATATTATTCCCGCCATTTTTCATACCTTACGCATTATGTCACAATCTTGAAATGCATACTGAATCCCTCATTTCGTTGATATCTGATTCTGAGATGCATCTTCACTTTCGATGCATAACTTTTAGAAAATTTCAAATATTCATTTAAGGGTTATATTTGTTGTGTTTTCTCTTGACTCTGATTTGGTTTTAAGTCTGCAAGTTAGCTGTATCGCCTACTGGCTCAATAGCCTTTTCAATTCTATCATATCTTGCGCTTATAGAAGTCTTCAAATTATATTTTAATTAACTTAACCCTTATGATATTTCTTGAGTCCTAATTTAGCACAGAAGTAGTGTTTAAAACTCTTATTTTTTATAACTAAGAGGCCAAACCTCATAATAGTGGCTGAATACCAACATAATGCTAATAGAGTGGCTGAATTGTTTTTTTGGATGCTAAGATGCTTATAGATATACTTTCTGTATATCACCTATTTTTAATCTAAATTATTTACCTCTAACCTTTATGTCTATTCGATTTGGATTATAATAATTTATTCAAATACTTCCATGGTTTAGGAGATTCAAAATATCCTTGCTTGAAATTACTTGATCCGTATTTAATTGCAATTTTTAATTCTGTCTACTCTTTGAAACTACTAAAAGCTGTAAAATTTTAAACATATTTTAAGGTAATTCAATTCAGGGGGTCGGATTTATTGGGTTTAATTCGTATTAAACTTTAATGAATCTGAATTAGTGGCTATGATTTATATTATAAGTCTTACCTATTAAATTAATTTATGTCGTTGAAGCATTTTAGACATGATTGAAGATAGGAAATACTATTATAGAAGAATAAATGATTTAATAAAGGATTGAATGCAGATAGCAATTTTTTTCTTAACTCTAGCTCTAGCCTGCAAAGATAGCTGTCTCACCGGCTGATTAAGGAAGAAACGAATGATTTAAAATTGAAAAAACTATTTCAATCTAGTTCAAATATTGTAATTAATTATTTAATTAAAGTTTTGGTTGGCATATCGGCGTGCAATCGAAGCTACGTAGAATGTGTTTTCTTTATTATATTTGGTCTCTAGGTTTTCATATTTGATTTCGGAGAATATTAATTTTACTAATCTCTCAAAGCATCTTTTCATTTCCGATCTCTCAAGCTTTGAATAATAAAAAAGTAAATTTTTATTAAAATCAACTTGAAGAATTTTTCGAGAAAGATACATTGCTGTAGTACAGATGACATTCTTGGTAAACTCTGTAAATTCTTTATACAAGCTCATCAACTCAAGGAAATATTTAGCCATTTTTCTACTTTTTGCTTCATAATTGTTCGCCTTAGATGAACGCCTTAAAAAATTAAGTGGATTTACATATTCTAGACTGTAGTCCAAACTGTATAGCATGAATTTTTCTGCCTTTTTTACATCATTGTGATCGAAAGTTTTGTCTGTCAAGAGAAGAAAGCTGTTTATGTCAGGACATGACACCTCTTCGTATTTAGATGCTATTACAAGAGCTGTTATTCCTACAAGCTGTAGTTTGTTGGGCGAAATATGACGACCACTTAAAAACCTATCAATTAAATAGAGACTTAGATGCAGGGTATCGTCGCAAAGATCAAGTTTTTCATGGCAACTTATCAACCAATCTGCGAGGAGGGCTCGCATTTCAAATGATATGTCGCACTCTTGAAAATAAAATATTTTGTCTAAATTTTCATAATATATCATTATATTTTCATAGTACTTAGCCATAGCACAAATTTCTTTTTTCTCTGCCTCGAGATGGCTTCTATGGACATCTTTCTCCCCATCTGTTAGTAGCGATACCTTTTTAACGTTCTGCCTATTTGTGATGTTTTTAAATGGTTCAACAAGTGGTCTTCTCACCATAAGGGAAGGATTTTAAGGAAAATGAAGACCTAATAAAAATAACATAAAATTTTAAAATAGTAAAATTTTATATAGAATAGAAAGTGAAGCTTAAATTGACAATTGATCAATATATTCAGTTGAAAAAGACAGATATTTTACGGACGAATTGAAATTTAAGATTGTTTAAGCAACAAACAAATAAAATTTTATATGACTTTTATAAATATATAAATTAAAGTTCAAATTTGTCAAAATATTCCAAAAGTTTTCTTCAAACCAAATTTAGTGAGAGTCCTGAAACTTAATTAATAAACATTCGGTCAGATATTAAGGTTCCCAGCTTAGAAATTAAAGCCAATATTTGAATATGGAATTATTTGTGAGGTTCTTGGACCGATGCAACAACTATGCGAAACAACTAAACCACAAAGAGGCGTATATCGCTTAGATCATATAGATAGTTCTCATAGAATACTTGCATCCGTCGATCACGCGCGAAGGCATGTATCCTGCATCGCGGATCGACCTCTAGCATTGAGTGCAAAGAGGCGTTTTGCCCGCATGGACTTGAAAGATTAGCTGCTATTAGCCAGGTTTCTTAGCATCCTCGTCTTCCGAAGCAGGAGCTTTCTACAGACGCCCGATGGTTGACTTATTCGGATCCCCGAAGCAAATGAGGAACATCTGTACAAGCAGGGTTTACCTTGGTGCTACATACATTGGATTGGTTTTAGATTTTAAAGATCATACTGCGCCCCCTTGCTCCTAATGAGGAGAAGAGAATATTCCAAGTGTTCCTAGATACCTAGGAAGTTACTAAAGCCAGTGCTGTAAATGGGAGACTCGATTACTACTTCCAAGGTTCCTAATACTTCTACCATTTCCCAGGAATGGGGAATCTTGACCCCTAACAGGATTTCTACAAACCAGCCGCATTTTCACTATGAGCTTGTTAAACAACAGGGCAGGAAAGGAGCGTAACGAGGGACTGAACCTTTAGCCAGTGGTTTTTTCTAAGGCATCTGAGCCAGCGAGCCTTAATTGAATAATAAAAAGGGTTTGTGTTTAAATTAAGAGTTTGGTTACAACTGCAATCTATTCTAAACTCGGATTGTATAGAATTATTTTAGTGAATCAATAGGAATATCATTAAATTTCACATTACCAAATTATTAGATCTTGGTTCTTTTTTGATGTTACTAATTAGCTTGAGTAGGGTCTATTCATCATAAAAGAATTCTTAATTGCTTCCTAGCGTTGAAGAATCTATCAAATCGCGGAAAGTGAAAATATCCATATTTCAAGATTGAAGCATAAATCGCATTGATAAAGGATTAAAATGAAGGAAGAGTTGAAAATACCGAAAAAGTATAAATTCCAAGAAAGCTCATATCTAGCCTAAACAAATAATTTATTTGGGGGCTGAATATAGAGCACCTTTAATTTCCTTAACTCTGGCTCAAATAAGACAAGATAACTGTCTCACCCGCGGGCCCAATTTTATCTTAAATCCATTTTTCTCTAGTACCTCTTCGGTAATCGAAGAATATACTCTCGAATGTTTTCCTCAATACTTTCGATTGGATATAAGCTTCGATGATTCTGGTCATGCCAAGTTCTCAAATATGTTTTTTGTGACATGTTGCTATTATGTCGCCCTAAGTCATCACATACGGAATAATCTTCGGCTTACGCTTATATACTTGTGCTAATTCTATGCTAGAAATAAAATTAATCTTGAATAATGAAAGTGGGAATTACAAATCAAGATTTATTTCACTCACTTGAATCAGAAAATTCAAGAAAACTTGACTAGTGCGAATGAATTGCCAAAAGTTTAGAAATGCAAAACAAAATTATTCCATAGGCTATGACATGGGACGGTATAGTAACCAATTATCACAAGAAACATATGAAAGAGCATGGAATAACAAAGAATACCGAAGCTCACATCCAATCCAAGGTATAGAAAATAACACTCGAGAGTATATCTTTCGACTAAAGACGAAATGTAAGTGAAGAATGGATTGGAGAAGTTATTGGGCTAGTAGGCGAAGCAGCTAACTTGTAAACTTTCCAAAAACCCAGAGCTGAAAAAATCAAAAGTGCCTGTAAAGGACCCTTTAAATAAATTGTTTATCCTTGAATAATGAAGTTGTAAGCGGTATACGTCTTATGGCGTTTCAGTCGTTTCACAAGTTGTTGTGCCGGGCTAAAAGCCTCACAGATAACTTCTCACACAAATATTGGCCTCTACATTTAGGCTGGGAAGTTAAATATCTAACCGAGTAAAATAAATTGAATTTAACCCTGGATTATGAATAAATATCCTCAAAGAATGAAAGTTTTGATGATTTGATTTAGCTCAAGGTTTTGATTGTAGCGAAAATATATTTAACTAATACATTTTATTAATTTTTATTAATATTGGATCTATATACACTGTATAAATGGAGTGAAATATAACAAATTTCTTCATCTTCACTTGAAAGATATTCAAGTAGCATAATTCCTATTTCATGAAAGAGATTATCACTCAAGATTTCTGCTCTGCATTTTATAAATTCATTCAAGAATAACAATCCTTTAAATTTCATTTTTTCTTGACTACTGTTCAAACATTCCTTTATTTGATGCAATATCTCTGTAATCCCGACTCGTTGAAGATAATATTCACATATTCTATCATCTATTAATATAGTATCCTCTAAATTTAAATATCCTGCTAACTGGCCCAATTTGTATTCAAAATTTTTGAAACACTCTAAACATCTTTGATCGATCCAATCTAATAGTCCGGATATTAAAATATTATCATCTGAATATCGCGTTGTTATGCGCTTTAAATCTATTATAAACTCTAAATTCTCTACATTTGAGTTTTTCAAGCAATTCTTGATTATTTCGAGTCTCAATTTCAAACAATTTGAATCGTAGTTTTGAAATGATATTCTGTTGATAATGAATTTGATCACAGGCAGTTCAAATTGGTGATTTGCACTTAAAATATTCAAAACCACTAAGGCATCATATTCTGTTGAATCTTTAGACTGGAATCTACACAGATTGCTCATTATCTTTTTGTTTGTAGATAGTTTGCGAGTTCTCTTCCTTAATGAATGGGAAGTGGTCAGAATGAAATCTTGGAGAATAAGTAAGAACTTATTTATTTCAATATCACTGGAACCGTCGAAATTCTCAATAAATGAATATATTTCATCTGGCTCATGCTTATCATGCAAGCTAATTGCAAGTCTCTTGAATGCTTCTAACTTGATACAGTTATTTTTATCATATAGCATTTCAGAAAGACTGTAATACTCTTCAACACAGAAACTGTCGCCTACAAAGGGTTTTTTATAAATACTCAAGTCTAGATTATTATTAATTTCCATTGAGAAAATGTTATAAGAAAGGATAAGTTGATTTTGAAACAAGTGTTTTAATATGGACTTTCATAATCCTTTAAATTTCAAATGTGTTTGATTTATTTAAAGTATTAAATATTCTAAGTTTCTGATATATGAAGACAGATTCAATCATTTTAACCAATTCGTTTGCTTGAATCAAAAAAATGGCTATGAGCCAAAAAAGACACATAATCGCTGATTTACAAAATTGAGAACATTTAAATTTATTATCCTTGGTTCATGGTAATATACAGTCTTTGAATTAATTTTAGCATTTTCAAGGAATAAATCTAGAATTAAATATGTATAATTATTTGATTTGATATTAAATCCCGCAACATATAGAGCATTGCCAAAAATTGAGCATTTAATATTCTTTGAGGTTGTTCTTTCAAATACTATTCAAGAATTATTAAGTATCGTAAATCGAACTCGAATTTAGCAGAAAGCTGGCTTCTGAGAATGCTTAAATTCATTGATTAGCCGCCTTTGGAAAGCTATCTTAACTGCAATTTATCTCTTGAATTCTGTTGAAATACAGTTTATATCCTTCTTAATTTCAAAAGGGCTCCTGCTATAGTTCGGGCTCCGAATTTCGATTTCTGGTAAACAAGAGCATTAAGCAAATGCTTGTTGGTTCGTTTATCTTAAATTCCTCTATCTTGGATATTGTAAGTAAAAGTGAAATCGTACATACTGACTTTAACCAAAAGAACTACTTAAATTGTATATTATATCAGCCTTTGATTCACAGATTTTTAGAGTTTCAAAGCATGCAAAGAGTATTTCTAGCATATTTAAATATACGGGCATTCGAATCAATCCATGAACTGTGACCCAGATTACTACTTCCAGGGTCTATCAAGCGAATGTCATAATATTATCAATCAGAGAGAATAATAATTCATGGCAGGGTCTCAAATCCTTTTGCTGTAATTTGTATGCATCTCTCTGCATTTTTGATTGCGGCCACTTTAAAGATCCCAATCAAACTTAAAATAAAGAATATATTCAATTGATGGTCCCGTTTCTTTAGATTGAATTGAAGAGTTAGCTTATTGTTTTGCACGCACTTCATTAATAAATCTTGGGCTTATTAAATATATCTTAGATGTAATAGTTTGAATAATATAATTATATCATTAACATTTTAATAGCTGGGGGTCGCTGGCACAGAGGTGGAGAGGTTCTAGAAAAAACCACTGGCAAAAGGTTCAGTCCTTTGCCATTCCCTTTACTTATTCTGTTGTTAGTAGTCCATGGCTAAAATGTGGAAGGTTCGTAGAGATCCTGTCAGAGGCCAAGTTTCAGCATTCCTGTAGAGGCGGTAGGAGTTTTAGCAACCATGAAGGCAGTAACCGAGTTCCCCCACATACAGCACTGGCCTCAGTGACTTCTCAGATACCTGGGAACACTTGGAAAATACTCTTC
>JARJDX010110670.1:0-10116 GCA_030264735.1 Gymnusa sp. GC000175 | reverse complement strand
TGTTCCAGATAGAAAAGAAAAGAACCTGGCTGAAAGACCACGGTCAATGGCCAATTGAACGGAAAATTTGTAATTTAATGCAATTATATGAATTTGTTAATATTGTAAAAAAAAAAAAATGTTCAATAAATATAATTATTATTATTATAAATGATTTTCATGTAAATTTTGATAATTTTATTTAAAAATGCATTAATTTTGATATCATTTTATTTAAAATTTATTTGTCTAACTAAATACAGAAAGAAAATTTCAAAATTTAGAATATTTTGATTTCAAAAATTTTAGAGTCTTGCCAGTGCCAATTGCGATGATTTTATTTAATTTTTGATCAATTTTTATTAAAATTAAAATGATGCTGCCAATTTTCGGCTAAAATTAAAGGATTTAGATTTAAAGTACAACGAATTTCATATTTTTTTTAAATTTTGATATTATTATGGCAATATTATTTAAAATTTGTGTGATTTTAACCAAATTTTAACGATTTTTGTCAAAATTTAAATGATATTGGTTTAAAAGACTAATGTCTGGTTTTATAAAGCATAATTAGTTAACGGTATAACCTAATTGATAATTTAATAGCAATATCATAACAATGTTACATGTAAGCATGTAACATATGGTTAACTAACTGCGCTTTATAGAACCGGCGGTAATATATTTATCAAATATGGTTAATTTTCTTCAAAATCTAAATACCTAATATTAGTCAAATTAAAACAATTTTTATAAAAATATAAATGATTTTAATGTTTTACTGTTTTTTTTTTTAATTTTCTTTAATTTCACGAGACAATAGTGATAAACTTTACAAATTAAACTTTTTAAACGATATTATTTACTTTATTACAAGTCAGTTATAATGTTTAAATAGACATTTAAAAATACTTTTAATGTAATGTTTCAATAAACAATACAGAGTTTCTCACTAAATGATGCCACCCTTAAGTCTATATTAGTCTTTAGTCATACTACTTATACTTACAACAGCTTGAAGATTTGCGTAATTTAATCTTAAAAATAAATATATGGATATAAAATATAAATTTAATTGTACAATACCACATTGTTATTAAGTTTATATTATCTTTTTTGTTTGTGCACACTTTTTTCTTAAATCTGTGTGGTATATTAAAAGCCAATGAACAAAATTTCATGAAAATGAAAAATTCAAATATAGCATTATATTGAAAATCGTATTAATTTCGGATTGAATTAGTTATTGTATTTGTTAGGATTTTACACATAACCTGATATCGACTGCGGTGTTAATTGTGAGTGCCAGAGCTTGTTACTCTAGTACTAGACTAAACTCTAGAAAAGGGTTTCTCAAACGGTGGTACATGTACCACTAGTTGTACATTAGTCTAGTCTTAGTGATACATAAAATATTTAGTTACTTAAAAAATACCAATCATTTTTCCTATTTTTACTACCATTTTTATTTTTTTTGTAAAAACTTTCTTGATTTTATTTTTAATTTGAACAATTTTCATTTAAATTTAGAATATTTTGGTCAAATTTGAACTATTTTCGTCAATACCTAGATGATTTTTGTTAAAATCATGTCATATTCAAGCAAATTTTATCAAAATTTAAATGTTTTTGGTTTAAATTACGATAATTCTAGTCATTTAAACGTTTTTTTTTTTATTAAAATTTAGATGAATTTAGATAAAATAATGTAAAATTTAAGTAATTGATGTCAATTAAAGGCGAACAAAGCTATGAAACAGGTTATGATTAAGGAAACAAAAAATATGGAGCAAGAGCAAGTGGAATGCAAAAAAAAACAAACAAAAGTATGGAAGCTAGCAACGTGGAACATAAGAAGTGTTAATAAAAAAGAATTGGATCTACAGTATAAATTTGACAAGTTAAAGTTACACATTCTGGCAATAACAGAAACGAAGAAAAAGGGAAAAGGGAAAATAATTCTAGAAGACGGACATTTAATAATTTATAGTGGAGTTACACTAGATAAACGAGCAGCAGCAGGGATAGCCTGTATAATTATTGGGGAAAAGATAAATGAGATACAAAGCTGGGAAGGAGTATCGGAAAAACATTTAAAAATAGAAATGAAAGATAGTATGGAAAACATGAAAACATAGTTTACGGACCTAACGAAGATGACCTAAAAGAAACCAAAGAGATGTTCTGCGACCAACTTAATGAAACAATGGATTTCTACAAGGGAAAAAAGTATATACATACTGGGAGACTTTAATACATTTTTGAGCAAATATATATGTTCACAAGACAAGAACCAAATGGAACTAACAAATCGCTTATAGACTATATACTGTTTGAAAGAAAAAACAAAAAAAATGTAAAAAATGTAAGGGCCAGGTGTGGACCAGAAATAGATAGCGACCACTATCTAGTGGAAGCAAAAATTAAAAAAGAATACAAAGAAAATGACACAAAACGAAAAGACAAAGTAAAAGACATAACATACGAAACAATAAAAATGTATAAGTTAAAAGAACTACAAACGGCAAAATTATACGAACGAGGTAACAATAAAAATGGAAACGATGGATAGCACAGGAAAGAACACGGAACAAGCATGGCAAATATTTAAAAATTCGATCATGTCAGCAGCAACAACAGTATGCGGAAAGACAAAAGTGGGAAAAAACAGAAAACAAACAGCTTGGTGGGGTCAAGAAATTAAGGAAGAAATAAAACTAATAATGACTTCGACCCTGTATCTCAATAACGGAACAGATATAAACTATAATATATACAAAAAACAACGCAGTAAAGTAAAAGAAGCAAAAGAAGAAAACTGGAACAAATTTGGAGAACAGATGGAGACAAAATATAAAGAAAACCAAAAATTATTCTACAAAGCACTGAAAACTTTAAGAACTGAAAAAACAACACAAAATTTAATTACAGATAAACAACAAGTAATGGAAGGGTGAAGAAATTACTTTAAAGAACTATTATGTGAAACAGAAGAACCAGACACCCTACCGCAGGATATGAAGAAAGAAAACAACGAGAACGAAATAAAAATGACTAATTGAAGCACTAAAACTATTAAAAAATGGCAAATTAACGGGACACGACATTCTTACGAAAGAAATGTTAAAATATATGGGAGAGAAAGGAACAAAGAGACTCTTAGAAATATATAATAAAGTACTTTGTTCCTTCCTCTCCCATATATTTTAACATTTCTGTCGTAAGATTGTCGTGTCCCGTTAATTTGCCATTTTTTAATAATTTTAGTGCTTTAAGGGAAAATACCAAAGGACTGGGAAATAAGGGTGATTGTACCTATACATAAAGAAAGAGAGATACTCGCGACTGCAAAAATTACAGGGGAATAACACCATTAAGCACACCACTAAAAGTATATGAAAGAATATTGGAAAGAAAACTAAGAACAAAAATAGAACCAACACTATCGGAAGCACAGAGTGGATTCAGAAAAGGACTCAGCACCCAAGATCACATATTTACCAACAAACAAATTATATATAAAACACGAATGACAAAAAGAAAATCATATATGGCTTTTATAGACCTAGAAAAAGCATTCGACAGGGTACAACGTCAAAAAATATGGGAGAGCCTAGAAAGAGGAGTTAAGAAAACACTGATCATTGCGATTAGGAGCCTATATAGAAAAAATATTAAGTACGTTGTGCGCAAAAACCGAAAATCAAAAACATTCGAGACTCATGGAGGGCTGTGACAAGGAGGTGTAATAAGCTCGGTTCTATTTACAATATTTATAGATGACATAATAAAGCTATGTGAAACAGAAATTAAAAAGCTATACCTAGGGTATAAGAACTTAAAATTAATTATTATGTCAGAATGTGCCTTCGTAGATGACCTAGTAATAATGGGAGGAAGTGAATCGCAACTTAATCATAATCTAAACGTATGGAAGGATAAACTTAAAAACTATGGAACGAAAATTAATGTGCCTAAAACAAAAGTAATGGTGACATTCAAAGACGAACAAAAAGCGGACATTAAAATAAGAGAGCAGAAAATTGAACAAGTTTCAAAATTTTAATATTTGGGAGTTACAATACAGGACACAGGAATAGAAGAAACAGACATAAACAGCAACATTAAATTATATCATGCAGTAAAGAATAAATTCATTAATAAAAAACAAGTAAGTAAAAAAGCAAAAATAACAGTCTTTAAGACAATCTACAGGTCAGTGCTAACATACGGATATGAGTCCTGGGTCCTATCAAAGAGATTAAAAAGCAAAATTCGAGCACTAAAAATGAAGTACCTTAGAAGAGTTAAAGGCGTAACAAGGATGGACCAAATAAGAAACCAGGACATACGAGAAGAACTGCACACCAAGCCAATATTAGAGTATAGTATATAGAATAACGACAGCTAAGTTGTTGGGGTCACCTAGTGAAAATAAAGGAAACCAGGTTGGTTAAAGGAGCACGGGCAGCAAAAATACAAGAAAAAAGGGACTGTGGCAGACGAAAATCATTCAAATTTTACCTAAATCATCAAATTTAAATAAAAACTGTTGAAATTTAAACTAAAATCATTCCTATTTAACCAAAATTAACAAAGTTTTAATGAAAATTATCATAATTTTATGCAAAAACAAAATTTTATATCAATTGCTCAGTTGTACATAATTTTACCCAAAATCAACTGATTTTAATGAAAAACGTTTAAATTTGACTAAAACTATCTAATTTTAACCAAAAGTATCTTAATTTAGATGAAAATAGCATAAATTTGACGTGATTTTAACCGAAATCATCAAAAAGTTGATAAAAATCGTTTTAATTTGAACAAAATCGTTAAAATTTAAATAAAAACGTTAAAATTAAGACTAAAATTATACTTTTGTAACCTAAATCAATAAAGTTTTGATAAAAATTATCATAATTTTAAGGAAAACCAACAAAATTTTATATCAATTGCACAAATTTTACCCAAAATTTAACCGAAAAACGTTTAACTTTGACTAAAATTATTGAAATTTCAACCAAAATAATCTACTTTTTGATGAAATAGTTTAAATTTGTCGTGGTTATCCAAAACGTCAAAATTTAATATCAATTTCTCAAATGTAATTAATTAATAGAAGCTTTGAAATGAATATTGAATCCCTTGTGAGATATTTCCATTTTCTTTATTACTTAGACATAGGTGTTACATTTTATATTTTGTTGTTTTCAAGTGTACAACATTTAAAAAGCCCTGGTGTAGAGGATACAAGAGCTTTAATTTGCCAATCGACCCATTTTCTCATTTAAGATTTTTGGGGGCGTGGCTTTGAGTGCCAGAGGGTTAAAGGTATAAGGGTGAAACTATGCCTGAGTATTGTCCCCCTCAAATGTAAAATCGATGTGTTTTGGCAATTTCTGAATATCAGCACATCAACTAAGATAACAGCCGTTCAAATTTTAGTTGGAACACCCTGTATATATTTATAATATATAAGTAATTGAACCAAACGTTGAAGAACTAGTGCTTGTTTTGCATGCTAATTAAAGGCGTTATAACATGAGGTTATCGAAATAACGAATTTTATTTCCAATGCAAAGAATTTAAAATTAAAATTTTAAAAGTACAAGTTGCATACAAATTTTCTATTTACTCATAATTTGTATTCAGAAATTTCGATATTAAATTTTTTTTTTATCAAAAATCAAGTTCGTGACTGATTTATGGGTGGCAACGCCCCAAGGGTTTGGGAAGACTTCGGAGAAAACGCAGAATTGTTACAAAATTTGCAATAATTCAATTCAAAGCAACTATTCTAAAAAAAAAAACTAAAAGAATGACTGTCCATATAAAAATTTCAAAATCATGGTCAGTTATTTCAAAATTTTTATATCACAGATAAAAAATTTTCAGGTTTAAATACCCATCGGTGACTTCATCGAGTTCAGCCTGTCTTTCGCCAATATCCGTGTCGTATTTTGATAACCAACTGGATAATTGGGCTTCGATTTTGAAGCGTTTGGCTCTCATTAGTTTTTCCTCAGCTAGGTGTTGATCTAGGAGAATCTGGTATTTTTGTTGTGCAAGTTTGGCTTCGGCTGTCAATTCGACTAGACGAGTCTCACTTGCATCCGATTCTTTCATCATTTGTTTTTCTGATTTGTGTCTGAAATGAAATGTCAAACAAAAGATATTTATCAGTAATTGCAAAAAAAAATTATTGAAAAAATTGCAAAAATATATCTAAAGATTAACGTTACGTATTCTTATGTGCTCAATGTCATGGGGATAAATCTCATGAAAACAAATTTTCACGGTTACACACAGACCCAACTGTCTAATCTGCCTTCTTACCTTGTCGTTTTATCGCTATAAAACCTTTTCTGTTTAGAAGCAAATGAGGACTGTCCAGTTGGTGTATATCATATTTTGAGAAACGGGGACATAGGGACCTTCATCGAATTCCGAAGAGTGTTAGAGAAAATGTAGAAAAAACTAATGTAAAAGGTACTAAAACTATCAATCTGGATAAAAATTCTGCATGAAATTTTTATACCCGGATCTAAAGTATGCGTAGACGAAGAACAATTAATGTTTAATAACTAAAAGCAAAACAAGTGGTCTTAGTGGTCATAGCTTAGTCAGACTGTGCGTTGCCTGCCAAGCTTAAGGTTCAGGGTTTAAATCCTGAAACACCAACATCGGAATTATACGACCACTTCCCCCTTGGAAGGCAATGGGCAACCACCGAGGGTATTTGCTTCACGATAACTTCCCCAATTTAGTGGTTCGGAACCCACAATAAATGGTAGGTCCCTTCATGTATTAGCAGACAAAAAAAGCACAACATAAAAGTAAGCGGGGAAGTCGCCTACGCTCAGTTACGAGTATGGCACTTTAGGAAGAAAACAAGTTACAGAACTTTGAATTTTTTCTTTAATTTTTGAAATATTCAAGGGTCTCGAAATCTCTTATCGGAAAACAGGAAATTGAGGTTCTAAATCGGAACAAGCTCTAGAAAATTGACACCACTGACAACCTTATCCAACTCCAGCTGTTAGCAATCTACGCGAAACTATAGGTCTTCCTAAAATACAAGTTACAAGCGTTATACGTAGAGAAAGTCCTTCATCCATAAAGGATTGACCATCAGACAGTCGTAATTTAAATAATTGCAAATATAATATTTTTAACCAAACCAAAATCACCTTAGTTAGCAAAAAATTCACTTACACAGTTTCAGACATTTTCGCTTTAAATTTCGAATGAACCTCTTCAATCTTTTCCTTGGTTTGCGCAATAATAATTTCCTTATTTGCCAATTTCGCTATGGTATCCTGCACCTGCTGCTGCAATTTTTCCTCCAATCCTTAAACGCCCTTCATTAAAAATATAAAGCAAATAATAACCAAAATTACTTTGTATGTTTGCAGTTAAATCTTTTAAATTCCTGAGCGCGACTTTAAGATCCGCTTCTCTCTTGCGTTCTTCGGCAGCTGTGACTCTTAACCGATCCCTCAGAAACATGCTGAATTTATTAAAGGCGAGTATAAACTCTTTGATGAACGGGCTTATGTTTAATTTCTTCACTTTGCCATAGCGAAGCAAGCATTTGTTTGTGGTTAAAATTTTTATGGCCGTTTCTAATTCGCCATCGATGTAACCGCCTACTAATGTCTTCACTCTTCTCTGAAAATTTTAAATTTTATATTTAGTTTGTTTATATATTTCTTTCTTCGACAGTTTTCTTTAGAAAACACTGATAATGCGCAAAGGTAGTGCTGGAAAAATTGCTTAGAGAGCAGACAGCTAAAAAAAGGTACCTGCGACCAGCCCTTGTAATGAAAGTGTTTAGAATTTAAGCTTTCGCGACTTGAGTCGATGTAATTTTTTTTACTTTCGGGATTAAGTCGCGTATTTTTATTGGTTGTTGCCAACGTTTCGCTCGCTATTGCAAGGAGATTCTCAAGGCGAAAAAGTCCAATGGTTTAAATTATTCATTTAGGTTGGCGCGGATCTATGCACATGCGCAAGAGGCGCGCGATTGGAGTTAAATTTGCTATGATTCTGCTCAAATTTGTGCAATTTTCTCAAAATTTAGATGTTTTTGTTTTAAACTGCAATGATATTATTTAAAATAGTTTAACTGCGATGATTTTTTTTTATCAAATTTGAGTAATTTTGAATACATATATGATTTTTTTTAAATTTGATAAGTTTTATCAAAATTTAGATGATTTTCATTTGGTAATCGACACGCGAGTATGTACTTCATCCAGCAACTTGTCCGGTGAAGATGTTTCTTCGATGCTTAAAGTGACTTCGCTCACGTTCATTTTAATTTTCCATTAATTTGACCAGATGTGCACGGACCGGAGTCTAAGCGTTTTAGTAAAATCTTCAATATTGTCCGCAAATTTGTGTTTGTTTTACATAAAAAAACAATATTCATTTGTCAAAATCGAGGGTTTGAACACATTATTCTGTATGAAAACATGTAAATCAAGACACAGATGTTTTATTCAATTTCCAGTATAAAATTAAAAGAATTATGGAATTGACGCTTTCCACTCAATGCGCAATCTACGTTCTGTCGCTGGTCATTCCGAGAACTAGACGGAAATGTCAACTTGATTTTCATATTCCCAGCATCTAGACTTTTCATTTGATACGTCACTTAACAGGTTTCCGTGACTGAAAGTGGTGGCAGGAAGTCGTCGTCTTCTGACAGGTTTCTTCCAGCGTATTATCTGCGTATTATTACAGGAAATGAAATACGGACATTTTTAAATTCGCTATCGCTCATTTAAATCTTTACACCGACGCCAACTTGAAATTAAAAATGTCACATGCCTAACGCCAACGATTACCATTTTGACAGGTCGCCATCTTTTTTTAATGAACCACTCTGTACATCTATTTATTTCAATCACTCAGTTAATTACAAATTTAAAAATCGCGCTTCTTTTTATCTATTAAAATATTCTTCATCGCTCATTTGCTTTAACGTCTCTCTCTCTCTCTTTCTTTCTCTTACATACATTGACAAAAGGTTTCTAACGACTGGATGTTGAGAATTTCAATCTTATTCAATCATTGTAAAAAGCATACTTTCCAATCATGACATATTTTAGCCCCATCATAATATATCAAAATTTGTTAAAAAATTTGGTTCTAAAAACGTTTTTTTTATAAACTTAATACTTTTTAAACTATTTGCAAAAAAACGAAGAATCTAACCAATAAACTACCACTTCCGGATGGTGGATTTCAGCCAAAAGTCACTGGGACCTCACAATTTTTATTAAAAGCTGAAATATGAATTTTCATGTCTATTAGTTAAGTCTTATGCGGTGTAGAGATGACATATACTGACACACATACACACGCACACAGAGACAGACAGACAGACAGACAAACAGACATCACTTTAAAACAACTTTTTCTGAATGAGAAAACTGGGTTGGCTGTCCAAGCAACAGCACGAAAAAGAGATCTTTCTACAGAGGAAGCACAAAAGGACGGCAAAAAATTCTGTGGTCAGAAGGTTACCGTAGAACTTACTTCGGAGTCTAGAAGTTCTTTTGTTCCTTTGCTCGTTCTTTCGTTTCGTCTTTTAGTCGTTGTTTCGCACGAACTTTCGATTGTTCTTTCGTTCGTTTTTGCGTTCTTTTGTTTTTATATCTTTCAATTTTTCGTTCTTTGGTTCTTTCGTTTTTTCGTTCTTTCGTTTTATCGTTTTTTCGTTCTTTTGTTCTTTAGTTCTTTCGTTCTTTCATTATTTCGTTCTTTCTTTTTTTCGTTCTTTCGTTCTTTTATTATTTTGTTCTTTCGTTCTTTCGTTCTTTCGTTCTTTCGTTCTTTCGTTTTTTCGTTCTTTCGTTCATTCGTTCTTTCGTTCTTTCGTTCTTTCGTTAAAGCGTTCCTGTTCTTTCGTTCTTTCATTATTTCGTTCTTTCGTTCTGTTGTTCTTTCGTTCTTTAGTTCTTTAGTTTTAGCGTTATTTTGTTCTTTCGTTCTTTAGTTCTTTAGTTTTAGCGTTATTTTGTTCTTTCGTTCTTTAGTTCTTTAGTTTTAGCGTTATTTTGTTCTTTCGTTCTTTCATTATTTCATTCTTTCGTTTTTTCGTTCTTTCGTTTTTTTCTTCTTTTG
>JARJDX010110654.1:0-10094 GCA_030264735.1 Gymnusa sp. GC000175 | reverse complement strand
CAAATAATGGCAGTCTCGACTCGTGTCTCGACAAGTTTTTCCCGGGTATCGAGACCGCTAAAGTCCCGGGAATTCCCGGGAAATAAGTCCCGGGAATACTCGAATCAGAAACCCTAGTCATCAGCATAGATAAGAAAAGGAGATTGCATATCGGTGCATGCGTCATTTATGAAAAGTAGAAATAATAGTGGGCCTAGATATTGTGTTTTATTTATCATAGTTTCGCTGATTACTTATTTAGGACAATTGCACACCTTCAACCTTTTTATATGTGACTTTTGTGATCGTCCCTTTTGTAATTTAGTTAATTACTGGCGCCCAACATTTTTGTTTATTTCCTAAACAAACTTCCCCTACCGTACCAATCTAAGTGCTCCTCCCACCCATTTGCAACAAAAAGTTGTTATATGCTATATGTATCCGTTGATGATCATTACTTCTACGGTTTCGCAACATTTTAAATCGCTTATACCTAGATATAGATTATTAGTTTTCCATTTCTTGTACTCTTTTGTTTTATGGTTTAGAATAAGTCATTGACGTTATATATTGCAATTTTTAGTTATTTTCCTTGTTTAGAGGAGTTTCTAAGATTAACGACCAAATAGATACAAGAGTCTTTGGTTGTTCCTCTTCTGTCGAAACATGGTATCTGAAGTCCATGATCAGCACATTTATTAAATCGAAATGTGATAGCCATAATGAATGTACTAAGAATACTACGATTAGTCTCACTAAACTAAACACTACACACACTGCAGTTACTTCCAGTTTATTTCTGCATTCCGAAGCCATTACTACTAGTTCTTTCGCTAGCCTAAAATAATTAGTTGCCCTTGCACTTGCTACTTTTTTCACTTTCAGCTGTTGACAAAATAGAGTGGACTACCTATCCGGCTAATCATTCGGGACAAGATGTGTCTATTTTACTGGCTGCATATTTATTTGTCCATTAAAAGACATTTATTATTAAAAAAAACTACCACATATGGGTATTTTCATAAACTAGGTTTTTATTAGCTAACAGTATTCACCAACATATTAGCTGTCAGAAGCCTGCAAAGGGATGTGTTTGTTTATATTTTTGACAGCTTTTAAGGGTATGCGGATATTTTCCTGACTAACATTTGGTCTGCGGCTACTTTTTTATAGGACGTTTGACTGCCGAGACATTTAACCGACCTAAGGGCGTTTTGATCAAGAACGTGAAATATTACTGCAAAATTATTATTAGGGACCAAATGTCGGGAAAATAGCTGGTAACCAAATGCTGACGATCAAATGTCCTAGAATCGCTTTTAAGATGTTTTTCGAACCACCATGGGAAAAGGGGAAAAGGAGAGATAAGTTAATTTACGGACGGGAGCAGAAAAAGGTAGTGTCCTAAACAATTATATAGGAAGAGCACAAAAGAAACAACAAATATAAATGTCAGAAAAGGCAATAAAAAAAGAGCTGAAAAAAAAACAAACTACTGCTCACATTTTTTATCTAAGACTACTAAAGATGCTTTTATTAGTTTTTATATTCTTTTATATTATAGTAAACATTTATTATTAAAGTCGATAATATTCTACGAGTAATATTTATTTAAAAAATGACATCGAAATTATTTTAATTTTGCTAATTTCAAGTATAAAAAGTTTAGAAGTGTGAAACAATATTTTTAAATTTCTATTTAAAGTTAAAACGATGAAGAAAGTAAAGAATTAAATACAGCTTTATAACTCCATATTTATAGATTTAAATAAGATCCATAAAAAATATTATAAAAAAATACCGAAGGATAGGGTGAAAAAATTTCCAGGCGCGCGCTTTAATTTACATATTTCGTTTGATTTTTATTTATATTGAAGAGGAGGCAGACTTCGATGGGAGCTCTTACAATGTTTCTGCATACATTAAGGACGCTTTCAAACGCTAAAAATACAACGGACCTGAATAACAATTGCACATTTTGTTTTGTTCGGGTATTCAATTAGAGCTTTGTTTATGTAAATATTTTCTCTGCCCCCATTTAATTCCCTTTTTGAAATGCACTTTGCCACATCATTAAAAAATTTATAAAAATAGACAAAGAAAAAACGTAACTGTTTTAGCGTCGAAAGGTTTTCAATGTTTGGTGTTAGTTTAAAAAGTTAGTTGAAAATTTGCACTTACATCCTGATACCAGCTAAAGCTATGTGAATTCGGCCTGGCAACGCAGTCGCAACGTAAAACCACCAAAGTCCCCTCTTTAACGGGTGATGTGACCCCGGAGTCCAAGCGGACCGCCACCTTGGGAGGGTCTGGAACAATCGCATTACCATTACCACTAGTTTACACAACATGCAGCATCCCGGATATTATTAATTGCCTACACCCTTTTCGTCCACACACCGGAATCGATTTGTTCGCATCGCAAAACGCTCATTATTCCAAAAAGAAATGCTCGTTTGATTAACAGCCATTAACATTTAATGGAAGCACCTTCAGGCACCCCTTTTATAGGTTTAGGATTAGCTTTTACACTCTTGCAGAGGTTTCTGATGCCGTTTAATGTCTACTTACGTAAAGGCTCAAAATGCTAAATACAAAATGCAAAAAGGTTCTAAGCTTGGAGGGAAAGCTTTGTTCATGCATGCATGTTAAGATTACAATGAGTTTAATTTAATAATTTATACACGAGCACAAATCGCTAAGTTTAATATTTGAATGGTCTGACCTCCGGATGGTTTATCTAAGTCCTTGGTTAAGACGATACGTAACTTTACGTGAACTGATCAGAATACAAACAGCCGAATTTGTGCTGCTCGGTTTCCAAAACCGAGGATCATCTTTAATTCTCTGCAGGTTTCAAGAGAAAAAGCTCAAGTTGCCTTTGTTAAAGACATTCACAACGATGGCTTCGTCTTTTCCTAAACTGCTTTAATAGAAATGTTGTTTAGCCTATTCCTGATACTTTATTCACGTTACTCTGAACTCTAAATTAAATAAACTTTATGCGACAATGTTCTTGAATTTAAATCCCCTTATAGCGCATTTGTTTAATTATTTTAATTATCGAACCAAATCCGAGTATCAAACAAAACAATAATTTAATTAATCAACCCTAAATATAACCACCCTTTTATATAAAAAATAAATTATTTTCTAATTAGGACGAGAATAATTTATGAGTTGCTCTAATCTTGCATATTCATAAAATATTAAATGTAAACCTTTCATGTTCGTTGTCAATCAAAATGGGCGCTTTATTTTTTTTTAAATTTCGTTGAAAGCTTGTGTCAGATGTAATTTATTTAATAATCTCGTCATGCACGAAATCGGACCTAAGAGCGTCATATACCTCCCGTAATCCTGTTAGGGATGTGGTTTCTATTCCGGGACACAGACTGACCTAACATTTGTCACAAGATCCGGGTGCACCAACAACTCGCTCTGGCTTTAAATTTTCTCTCTCTTCAGGTACATCAAATGACAAACAACATCACCTTAAAATCATTTACATTACTAACCATATTAACCCGTGTAAATGTAAGAAAAATAATTAAAAAATAACAAAAAAAAAACTTGACTACATAAAAATTTAAAGTAAAAGTATATTTACACCTATTTATTACTTAATATCTTATTTTAAAGAAATTGGTTTTAATTTTTAAATGCCTACATATTTCGTGAATCTCAACCTAAGCTTATTTTTCATTTAAATACTTTTCGCAAGAACTGGTGTAAACTTTACTCCTGAATTTAAACGCCACAGAAATGTTGCCTTTTTGTACCTTGCGCCGTGATAAAGATTCAAGTAAAGCATTATTTTTTTCCTAATATTAAATGCCAATCCAGTGCCAGTGGGATCAAATCCGGCAATATGTTGTATAAAATTTGGTGCTCCACCCCTAAGACACTTAATTAATAAAAACGGTTATCTTAATTAAAAATTATCAAATATTCTTTCTAAATATTTTTGTGTGGTAAAAATCAAAAATTTATCTGTTGTCGGTGTTTTGGTATGGATTTTCTTGTGTCCTCTCCACAGGCTATACGAATATTCCAAGCAATATGAAAATCTATATCTAGGATTATTTTTATAGGATTTGGAAATGTACAGTTTTTGGGTAGGTAAAATCAGTGAACCGAAAGTGGAAGTTTACTCATTTTTTACTTTTTTGCATCTATTTTCTTATATGTCTGTATCAGCTATTTTTAATTCTTCCTGGCCATTTAAATGTTTTTATTATTTGCACTACATTTGCAAATTTTGTGCTTCTTTTTATTTTTTGGATGGTTTGGCTTACACCACATACAATTTTGTATAAAACAAGTCTCAACCTTCTAGAAGTGTATGTGTGTAGTGTAAACGCCGCATTCAAACAAGTCTTGAATTTTTGAAATGTTTTAAACAAGTTATTAAAAAGTCTGCTTTGTCTTTCGGTAAACATAACACCTGTATCATACAAATTCAACTCATTCAACAATGAAACAAAAATTTGATATGACTCCAATTTTAAAATTGTTAGTAAAGTATTAGGATTGGAATTTATTTTATTATATTTTATTTAAATTAAAAATAAATTAAAATCTTGAAATAATTTGTTTTACTTTTTCATCCAAAAACATTTTTTAATTCTGAGAAAAGTTTATTTCTTTATTTTAAATGAGAATTAGGACCCAATTTCCACAAGTATAATTTATATATACATAATATATATTATTAAATAATTTAGGGCCCAGACCCTATGTTATGAATATATGGATGTTTCTTTTAATGGAAACTTAACTATATAATATTAATTATCAGCCAATGAGGTTGGCTGCAACTTTTTTTGTGAAAAGTATGTTGGCAATAACTCCGATTGTTATCTGTCACATTTAAATGATATATAACCAATTTATCAGCTGATTATTATGATAGTATGTGTCTGCTACTTGATGGGCATAAATTCAATAAAACGTTCTTTAGCAATGAAAAGTATCGGATACGTTTTAATTTCGTAAATGAAAGTCGTGTGGTGACCACACCTCCATTTTTTTACGCCAGTTTACTTTAAAGCTTTCCACATTAACGTGAATCTTAGCGAGTCAAAGCTTTTGGTGTAGTTTAATGATTTCCAAACTGTGCGTCGATTATCAAAAAGTAAGATTTTCAATTTTACAATAAAGCCAGGAGTTTTGATTATATATTTAATAAAATTGCAAACAGCATAAGAGGTACAGATATTGTTGCATGGAGTTCATATATAGTCATAAGTCAGCTGATCAAAAAGTTCAATACTCACGTTTTGTAATCATTCATATTTTACCTTTTACTGTGTTTGCCACAATTTAAACATAACTAAATTAGTCACCAGATTTTTAGTCCTGGCCCTTAGTGCATTTAGAAAGTAAGTAGTGTTAGTATTTTATTTAGTTGTTTTTAGTTAATAAAGTAATCTTTCTTAGGTATTGTAATTAAAACCGGTACCTGTCCCCCCATCCTTACATTTTGGTAAATCCAATTTTTGATTTGTAACATTTTGGTGGCCGTATTTTATTTAGCAATTACCCCATCCCGCTTTATTATTATTTTTATATTAAAATATATTATTTTTATTTTTAATTCGTCACAATATATCAATGAATTACCAGTAATATAAAGTTTTTCCCTGAGGCAGACCAATGTTTGGCTTGTGACGCCGCGGATAAATTGCGATATATTAAGGGCGCGGGAAACCGAATATGTTTGGGAACCGCGGGTCTTGTCAATAAATACTAATTGTATGTTGTCTTGAATTCTTTTGTTTTTTTTTAATATTTGGTTAATTATATGTAAATTGTCTATGGTCGCGATCGGAAAAAGAAAAAGGCAGAGGGTGCCAACAATCCCTGGATTAGATAGGGCGACCGCAACAACAATAACGACCAATATGCAACGAAAAAGACAATACTCATAGCTACTACATTCAACAGCAAAACTGTAGCATTAGACGATAAACTTATTGAACTGTAAGAATAGCTAAAATATATAAAATTGAACATAATTGGACTGTGTGAAGTGAGAAGAACCGAAGAAAACATGATCGAGATAAGAGCGGGACATATATTATATTACGAAGGTGACGATCACAAGGTCGATGGTGTAGGATTTCTTATTAACAAAAAAATGGCGTGCAATGTTAAACAATATATAGGTATTACGGACAGAATCGCCTACATGACATTATAACTAAATAGAAACGAAACCTTCAAGATAATTCAAATATTCGCCCCTAACTCGAAGCAGGAAGATGAAGAAGTCGAAATATTCTATGAACAACAACTAAAGGCAACACATACAAATCCTTTTAAATATACAATATATATATAAGCTACTTCAACGCCAAAAAATAGGAAAGATAAAAGAAACCAAAGAGGGAGATGACGGACTGGGTGAGAGAAATGAAAGAGAAGATATAATGGTAAACTTTTAGGAAACAAACAACCTATGGGCTATGAATACTTTCATTAAAAGGACAAAAATGGATATAGAGAAGTCCAGATTTTAAGTATAAAAATGAAATAGACTATATCCTTTCAGACCACTTTCTAATAGGTAAAGATGTATCAGTAATCAACAAAATTTAAACCGTCAGTGACCACCGACTAGTAAATTACTTGTAAATATAAGCAATAAAAAACCAAAGAGAAAATCCCATAAGAAAACCGACGGGGATAAGATAATTCAGAATAAAGAAAAATATGAAAAAAAAAAATATGCAAAAGCTACACAGAAGAAAATAAGCGATAAAACAAAATCACTTTTCGAGAAAAACGTGAACAAAGATAAAAATCTAAGAGAATGGACAGAACTAGACAAACTAATAAGAAAATAACTACGTAAGACATAAGAGAATACAATACTAAAATAGTAAAAGATACAATTGAGAATAACAGAGGGCCAAAAATATTTAAGAAACACGTTAGCTTAGGGAAGAAAGAACACATACAAAGAACATTAATATCACAACAAAATACTAACAGACAGAATAGACGTACTTGGAGAAATCGAAACGTACTACACATATCTATACTCAACCAAAGTCGGCCCAAATAAAAAAATCAAATAAAATAAATAAAAAATAAGAATACAAAACGTAGGCTCTGAAGAAATTCCAGAGATCACCAATGGCGAAATTTAAAACGCCCACCCAAAAAGATCAAGATCAATAAAGCCGCCAGACCAGATGGCATATTACCTGAAGTGCTAAAGCATGCAGGGCCGAAACTAATAGAAAACCTTAAAGAGACTTTCAACAAATGATTAGAAACGGGACAAATCTCAGAACCCTGGATAAAGGTTTATTCACAAAAAACGAGGATAACAAAACTCATCAACCATAGACCAATAAGTTTGCTGTCACAAATAAATAAATTATTCACAAGAGGGCTTACTAATGGATCATCTATATACACTTAGATTGTTGACAGAGAGTGTAGAGAGTGCAATAAATAAAACTTCAAACTCTACATGGCTTTTATCGATTGTAAAAAAGCTTTTTGACTCAATCGAAATATGTGTGGTGCTAAACTCTATGACAAAATGTAGAATAAACAGCAGATACACCAAAATAATAGAAAATATCTACTCTTAGGCATCAATGTACGTACTTCTTTAATAAGGAATATCACTAATTTCTATAAAACAGGGGCGTCAAAGAGGCACAATCTTCCCTAAATTATTCATAGCGCCTCTGCAAAACCCCTTCAAGAAATTGAACTGGTCATATAGAGGAATAAACATCAATGGCAAATACCTCAATCATCTAAGATTCGCCGACGACATTCTCATAATAAGCAAGAAATAATTTCAGAATTAGATAACCATTCTAAAATAGTGGGACAATTAATATTACTAAAACAAAGTTTATGACATATAAAAATGAACAAATGGACATAACACTCGGCGACCAACGTCTGCAATAAGTCGAACGTTACATATACTTGGGACCAAACTCCACCACCACTAAGGACCGCATAAAGGAATAAATCTTACGACGAATTAAAATGTCTTGGAAACCATTCGTTAAATTAAGCAATAGTCTAATATCAGAATTACCCAACACGCTTACAAGAAATTTATATAACCAATACATTCACCTATTAGTCACCTATGCAGCTAAGACATTGAGTCTCACGTTAAAACATGCTCAACAAATAACCAAAACACAACTAGCACCAAAAGTTCAATACTTGTAGAAATCATCAGTGCTTAGGGATCAAACCCGGCAACATGTGATTTAAATTTGGTGCTTAACCCCTAAGCCACTTAATTAATAAAAAAGGTTATCTTGAATAAAATTATCACATATTCTTTCCAAATATTGCTTTCCCGAAAAGAAAAAGTGTAGTAATCGAGCAAAAAAATCGAAATTTCATCAGATGTCGGCGTTTTGGTATGGATTTTCTTGTGTCCTCTCTACAGGCCAAACGAATTCTTCAAACAATACGGAGAATGCTGATCGATAGAGAAACAACGAATAGATTCGAGAATAAATGAAAATTACTAAAGTAATGGAAAGGGTAGCCAAATAAAATGAAGACCGGCCGGACATGTAGGCCGCAGAAGAGAGAAAAAAGAACAAAACTCATCTTAGAATGGAAAACAAGATTTTGCTGAAAAAGATTATTATAGGTATTAGAGATAATTAGTTCTTCTTTCCTGTTCTTAGCAATTATTTAAAAGTTTGATCTTCTCCCGGACATTTTTCATTCTTCAAATTGTCTATTGCTTTCCTCTTTTTTGAGCTAAGCAATTCTGGCATTTCTTCTTCTCCATCTATTTAATGATCTTTTTTTTTTGTTTTTCTCTCGTCAAGTTTTTTATAAAATTGTGCTGTGGTTGTAATAATTTTTGATCTAGTGTAGGTGGTCTTCCCTAATTCATATTCCAGGCTTTATATTTAAAAATTACCTGCTTGTGTTGCTTTTCTTTCTTTTCTTTGGAGACTGACGCTTCTATTATTTTTTTAGTTATTTCTTCTTCACTTCTTTCATAATTTTTTCGTATCTTTTTTCATAATAGTTTTCTTGGTTTTCCAGGTTAATTTTTTCTTAAGTTTTACTTAAGTTGACTTTTATTACTTTTTTTCTAGATTTCTCTTTGCTTAATTATTTTAATTTTCCCCTTTATCTAGTTGCTTGAGTCAGCGCTTCAGAGGTATCTTTATTAATGGCTCAGTATAATTACTGTTTTTTTCTGTTATGATTTCTCCAAGTATTGAACTAACTGGTTATTTTTTTGTGGCTAGTTTTTCTATGTTAAGCTCTGACTTCTACTTTATATAATCTATGGTCTCTAATAAAGTTAAAGGCTGTTGTTACTTGTATATTGGTTATTTCTCTTAAGTTTTGGATTAGCACAAAATCTATTTGGATGTAAAACCTGATGAAACTTCCAGATTCATTTCATTTACTTCATTTTTGCAAAGTATGTGTTTGTAATTTTATGTTGCAAAGATGATTAACTTCTGGCCTCTTTCATTTCTACTCTACTGTGCAGTTTCTTCTAATTTCCGCCAGTCCTTGTATGTTTAATTTGATATGTGACATAGCAAACTTTAATTCCGTGAATCTATCGTCATATTTTAGTTTGTGTATTTAGTGAGCCTATATAAATGGTACCATATTTTTTAGCATTATTTCTTTTATGCTTGGGTGTTTTGATCTTTTGCTTTCGTGATGACCAGCCGTTTTGAGTTTGTCCTGTTCTCGTATGTCCATGACCTTGCCTTAGTCATTTTAGTATTTTTCGCTGTACAATTGTTTTCTAGCTATGCTGGAATATTTATAAATGTTTGAGTTACTTTTACTATAAGTATTAACATCATTAGCTAAGTTGCTTCTTGGCCTTTCAAAATATCTATGGGCTTTTGTGTGGATATAAGTTTTGAAGAGCTAGGTTGGGTTTTTGTTTCTTGATTTTAACTTTTTGTTTTGATGGGATCTCTTGCGCTTTTAAGCATGCAATTTAAGTTTTGTAAAAAACTGAATTTTATTTTTGTTTGAACAAACTCGAGTGGAAAACACTCCAATTTTTTTTCTTAAAATTATTTAATTAAATATTTAAATAAGGAAAAATTTAAAAATAATTTTTATTT